>JADBJO010023543.1:5000-20000 GCA_016801955.1 Conus betulinus
AAGTGGTTTTGTGTGTGTGTGCGTGTGGGTGTGCGTGTGTGTGTGTGTGTGTGTGTGTGTGTGTGTGTGTGTGCGTGTGTGTGTGTTTTTATGTGTTGTGTGTGTGTGTGTGTGTGTGTGTGTGTGTGTTTGTGTGTGTGTGTGTGTGTGTTGTGTGGTGTGTGTTTTGTTTGAGGGGTATTCAGGAACGTAAAGCAAGAGATACATATCATAGCAGCATTCTTTTTCTTCAGTATAGTTAAAGCCCTATCATGATTGATTACTCTGATGGACCTGAGAGAGGCGAGAGAGAGAGAGAGAGAGAGAGAAGAGAGAGAGAGAGGAGAGAGCGAGAGGAGAGAGCGAGAAAGAAGATTCACGCCGACCACTAACAGGCCTAGGTGCTGAGACTCACACTGCAATCTTAAAGATCGATGTCACCACAGAGTGGTAAGTGTACGGGATGCAAAAGATTCAAGAAGTGCAATTTTCTACCCAATTTACCCAAATCATACTCTTTGGAAAATGAAACAAACGGCATCATGTAGTTAATATGGTATGGACATGGAAATTTGACACTGCAAGCAATTTTAAATCTGAAGCTTACACTGGGTATCATACTATAACAAGTTCAATGAGGGATACTACGAAGTAAAAAGAATGAAACTCAGATACAAAATCAGATACAAAATCGGTTTTTTGATGTCGGTTACAACAAACATAAAAGAAGCCGAACTAGACAGTAATGAATAACAATTAATTTTGACTCCATGAATAACAAAAAACACATTTACATTCCGACATACAGTGAGTTACACGTTCCATTGCTTTCAAGAGAAACTAATTGCAAAGATGCCTTCCTGCGAATTACCACCACTTAAATGCCATTTCTCGTTGTGAAAAGCAGCCGCGGTGAATCTTTGTGCTAAATGTAAGACCTGTTTCTGAAATCTAGTACCTGTCGAAAGCGAAAGGGTGCACAGTGAATCTTTCCCGCGAAAACATTTGGGCAATTTCCTTGCTGAAGTGAAAGTTAGTGCAGTAATTCTTCATGTTAAATCTATTGATAGATAAGACGGCTTGTTCAAGTGAAGAACTGTGGTGCTCCTTGTTGCAAAGTGAAAATGTATTCAGTAGTTCTTCTTTCCAAATGTCATAATCGGGACGTGGGGTTGGAGCAGTAAACTTGCTGAAAGGGAACAAATGACAAATGAAACAAGGGTGCAGTAATGTGTTCCAGAAAAAAATATGTCCCCCGAGAATAGCTTTTGAATGAAGTGAAAAATGGCATGCCCTTATTCGCCGTTGAATATTACAAGGTTTTGCTACTGATTGATGTGAAAAATGCTTGCACTTATTCCGCCGTTGAATATTACCAGTTTCATAACAGTTTCTGTTTGTGAAAAGTGCGTGAAGGACCTGGTCTACAAAATGAAGACTACATCTCTGAAAGAGTAAAAGCTGAATATTACCTTTCTTTTTTAAAATCTGAGTATTACCTGTTGGACAACAGTTCCTTACACAAGCGTGTATAGCTTTTATAAATTGCGGGCAAGCAGTCTGGCTTCCAGAAACCTTCAGCCACCAACATGATTTCACAGATCAAAGCGAAGTCCGGCACCACCATGGCGCACGGCCTGAAAGGAAACAAAATTTGTGCATGCCAGGTGATACGACATATCTGATCCATTTTTTTTTCATAACGTCAAAAACACCTGCTTCTGTTTTTCATATGTCATGCTTGCAAATTCTTCGAACACCACTTCTGAAATTTAATTTCTCTACAAAGGATGATTCGCTAGCCATACTATGTCTATTCTCTTAAAGCCAAAGACATTGTTTAAAGAAATATTTACTGTAGGACGAAACTCTAGGGAGAATTTGACACAGAAAGTCTTCAAAGAAGAGAAACACCCCGCTCTCGGACCCCAGCGCATGCCATCCTCAGCTGTTGCGTGAAATTTGTGCACTACGGGTAATGGGGTACTTCATTAACATAGTTTAATAAAACGCACCAGAAATATATCAAAAGGTGATACTGAGTGCAATTCCCCGTGACAAAAATTGTTTTAAAAAACATTTTTTTCCTGCTTAAGTGAACAATCTTGCATATTTTTGATTCTTCCCGAATATGAACGCAGACACATCTGGAGGCACAAAAAAAACACACATTTATTATACTACCTTCATGGCCGCATGCAGAACGACGCATTGTCATCGTCTGCTTGTTTGTACGTCTGTTTATTATTAGCAAGATAACTGAAAGGAAGTTTGCACAGATCTTCGCCACATTGCACTGCATTGTTTTTTGTAGAATCAATACCTGTACTTATTCAAGCTTATATGTAGAAACATTGCCAAAATGCCGACAAAACCCTTTCAACGCTATGCCTTCATTCTGCAGTGAATGTGTGCAGCTCATGATCTCTACCCTGTTGTCAGAAACTGTTTTCATTGCTATCATAATTGTTGGTGCCGATGCTGCTGTTGTAGTCTTTTCATTTACTATTATTAGTATTATTATTATCATCATCATTATCATTATTATCAACGTCATCATCATTCTCATCGTTATCATTTTTTTTTGTTCAACTGATGCCCAAACTGACCTGAACAGGCCTTCAGGTTCTCAGGCAATTCGGTCCTTCCAGCATAGCCCGGATTCATTGTAATGAAAATACCCACGGATGGCAGCAGAGCGATTTCATCTCCCATGAAGTTGAACCGTTTCTCTTCTCCCGTATGGCGGTCCTGAATGGTCTTGACTTGAACGGCGATCACAGACAGCACTTCCACGGCGATTCGGTTGAACTCATCAAAGCGTAGCCCCCATGCACCAGATTGGGCCAGACCTTTATAGAGTGTTGCCCACAGACTGTAGGAATACACGAAACAGCGGCATTATTAAAAAGATTTTCATCGATACGCAAATCTATTAAATCCATAATATATAAGCAACATATTCACGTTCCTTGTCACCTGAGGGTGGAATATGATCTTATTTACTAAATAAAACATCAGCCTTGTGAATATTTCCGAAAGTGACTTTCAATAACATTGAAGAGGGATAAAAAAATTCTCACAAGATTTAAGAAAAAAAAAGAGAGACAGAGATACGTTTGCAAAGAACTTTTTAATTTAACATACTGTCAACAACCTGAATGGTCTGTGACAAACTGAAGGTTTACTCGGGAACTTGCTTTTAATCTCTGATTACCTGGTGTTTTATCATTCTACTATTCCACAAGACTTTTTTTCATATGAAAGACATTTCCAAGAGATACGCTGATCTTGACTCTATTTCTGACATCGATTTTAAAAAAAACCGCCACATCGTCCCCCGATCAGCACTATGATTCACTGACCTTATAATCCCATCTGCTCTGAGCAGTTAAAGACGTACACCATGACGCCCAGGGCACGTCCCAAGTCCTTGGTAGTCTCTGTCTTGCCGGTTCCAGCCGGACCTGCCGGGGCACCTCCCATGATCAGATGCAAGGACTGGGTCAAGGTGATGTAGCATCTGGCATGGGAACCAAAACAATAATTATTGTCTTGCGCATGGTCGTATCTGTCAAGTCACTGGACAGTTTGTGTCATGCCCAGTGTGTGTTTCTAAATTTGTATTAGAATTGATTTCTTTTGTTTCAAAGGCTGAATTGTGTGTACAGCGCATCACACACACGCACACACACACACACACACACACACACACACACACACAATGTGTACATATGTGTGTGTATATATATATATATATATATATTGTTCAGCATTATATATATATATATAATTACACACACGCGCATATATATATATATACACACATAATATATATATATATATACACATTTATATATACACACACACACACCACACATATATATATATACATATATATATATATATATATATATATATAGATATATATACACACACATACATATATACACACCACATACACACGTACATGCATGCCTACATGCACGCGCGCAGCATGCACACACACATATATACACACTCACAGACACACACACGCACAGACACACACGCACGCACGCACACGTGCGCGCCGCGTGCTACACGTACGTAAGGCACAGGCACAGACAGACAGATACATACCCCTCCCTATTATCCACCTACTTCCCTGGCTCCACACACACACACACACACACACACACACACACACATACACACACACTCACACTATCCCTACCAGTGAGCGGGGTAATGACCAGACGCGGGGTGTTGCCTAGGTACTCGTGGGAGTATTTGAACTGGGCATCACAGATGTTGGCAAAGCAGTCCACCAGGTTCTCGTCCCAGCGATGGCGCAGCTGGGAGACCCAGACGAAGGCCTGCGAGTTGTCCACCTTCTTGGTGATCATCTGGCTGACCACGTCTCGCGCGTGAACATCTATGGTGCAGATGGTCATGATCTTCTGGCGGTCACCCGAGCTCAGATCGCCAATCAGCATGTGATCAGGTTATTCAACTGGTTGATCTAAGGGAAGGTTAAAAAGTCACACACTGTTTTTGTGTTGTGTAAAGTCTCTCTCTCTCTCTCTCTCTCTCTCTGCATGGTGATCAGATCATCCAACTGATTGATCGAATGGAAGGTTAAACAGTCCCGCACTGTTTTTGTGCTGCGTAAAATCTGTGTGTGGTGTGTGTGTGTGTGTGTGTGTGTGTGTGTGTGTGTGTGTGTGTGTGTGTGTGTGTGTCCCTCAGCATGGTAATCGGATCATTCAACTGGTGATCTGAGGGAAGGTTAAAAGTCACACACTGTTTTTGTGTGTCAAGTGTGTGTGTGTGTGTGTGTGTGTGTGTGTGTGTGTGTGTGTGTGTGTGTGTGTGTGTGTGTGTGTCTCTCTCTCTCTCCCTCCCTCTCTCTCTCTCTCAGCATTGTGATCAGGTTATTCAACTGGTTGATCCAGGAGAAGTTTTAAAAAGTCACACTGTTTTTGTGCGTGTAAAGTCTCTCTCTCTCTCTCTCTCTCTCTCTCTCTCTCTCTCTCTCTCTCTCCTGGTGATCAGATTATTCAACTGGTTGATCGGGGGGGCAAAGTTAAAAAGTCACGCTCTTTTTTGTGTGAAGTCTCTCTCTCTCTCTCTCTCTCTCTCTCGCATGGTGCATGTGTGTGTGTGTGTGTGTGTGTGTGTGTGTGTGTGTGTGTGTGTGTGTGTGTGTGTGTGTGTGTGTGAACACGAGTATACATGCTGTGTATGCGTATCAATTCTTAATCCTATAACATCATTTTCAGAATGTGCAACTTTACCTGCTTCTTGTTGTAGTCTTTCATGGCGTTTTCAAAGCCTTCCTCTAGGCGGCCGAAGGCGCCGTTGACCTCAGTAGTCCAGAAGATTTGAGTGCCACACAAGGCCACCTGGGCTGGGTAATCAAACAGCCATTGGTCGCGGGGCTTCTCCTCGTAATATGTAACAGCCTCATTCATTTGATGTCGGACCGTGGCTATCATGGCTTTTAGCAAGTTGTTCAACCAGGACTCTACCTGCAGAACAGGTGAATTGGGAGTTTGTGAATTTAGACATAAAGAGACATTTCCTATAAACCCCCTAAACATGACGCAGCCATTTCATTGCATTTCATACGGCACACGCAGGATTAGCAATAATTTGCTGACATGTGAGCATACAGTGTAACTTCAGAGCTGGAGTTATTTAGGAGGACAAAAGCCGAGTAACTTTAATTTAGGTAAAGAAAACGATTTCCTTTTTCTTTTCCAAGCCCGCAGAGAAGAAGGGAAAAGCTTAATGTCACATATTGTGCTGTCCGCATCCGTTACAGTTTGCCACGATCTGATCCCAAGTGATGCAGTCGTGTGTCAATGTCTCCAGCATCATGTGAACTTCATTAAAACTGCATTCATGTCAGAAAGATCGTATGAGGTGAACTAGATTGGCGGGATCGATCTGACTCGCATTCAGTAGCTAGCATCAAACATTTCTGTATCAATGATGTCACATTTAAGTGCACTTACGCAATGTCTATTTTTGTCGAACATGTATTCAAACCTTGATTTTACGATTAAAAGTTCCTTTCTGAGATCGACGTTTGCGTGATTGGAAGCGATTCAAACGGTCCGTTTTACTATTGCCAGGCACTTGACATATCCTGTCAATCTGACGTTATCGTCAGACATGTTATCATCAGGCATGTTATTGTCAAACTTTCAAGTATATCTTTCGAAGTAATCTGGAACATTAAAGAGAACTAACAAAAAATAAAAGTAAGTAAGAAATCTTTCCATTTTGTCTCTGTCGTGCTAAATTAGTTTTTGACCACAATTTGACGGTTTACAGTGGATCTAACTAGCACAAACAATGGGTTGCGCAGCCAGCTTACTAGTTTGTGCTTTTATTTTTCACCAACAAACGTCTGAAACTTTTCGATGTTTCAGTTCAATCCATTTTCTACAGCAGGACACACGGACAACTCTCACATTCATTGAACGCTCAAAAATGAGCTCAAAAGGAAACACCCCACCCCCCCCACCTGTCTCTCTCTCCAAAGAAGTAACAATGTCAAAAGACAATCTGAAGCCCTGTGGCATCTCTCTGAGAGATTAAGAGTCATGTACGTGGGACAGAATCCGGCGGTGTTGCCGAGGAAACAGTATGTTATTCTTTCAAATAATCAGTGCTAAGGAATAGCAGAAAGCCTTCAGATCTGCCCCATCCACATTATTAATATCAGTGCTGTGACTGTCCCTGAGCATGATAATAATAATACTGAGGACAATTTCTATAGCGCCCATCCTAACAACGTAGGCTACAGGGTGCTTTACAACCTTTAACAATTCAACATCTACAAAAAATAACACACACACACACACACACACACACACACACACACACACACACACACACACACACACTCACACACACACACACACGCGCGCGTAGGAGGGACTGCACCTTCCAGTGACATCGGAGTCTACAAAAACCTCTTGACCTGATTGGATCCCATCACACACACACACACACACACACACACACACACACGCGCGCGCGCGCGCGCGCGCGCGCGCGCGCAGCGCGCGCAGGAGGGACTGCACCTTCCAGTGACATCGGAATCTACAAAAACCTCTTGACCTGATTGGATCCCATCATCAATCGAGACTAAACTTGACTTCGAATTCCTTCATATTATGTTCATCATGTTTGTAATCTGTCTGCTTCCGGTTTCATGCTGCATATCAAAGATTGCACTGGGTATGTATAAGAAAATTGTAGAGGGAGTAATTATGAACATATCGTCACGTGTATGACTTATATTTGTATATACAGATATAAGGGGCCGGAATAGCTCAGTTAGTAGAGCGCCCGGACTCGTGATCCTGGGGTCGCGGGTTCGAATCTCCGCCGGGCCGTGTCGGTACATGGGGATTTTTCCCTCGGAATTAAACATTGGTTCTGACTCCATTTCCATACAGTCCTTCGAATGAGACTATAAACCGAGGTTCCGTGTGTGAACGAACGCATAATACATGTAAAATCCCGTCACCAACTTCGGAAGAGAAGGCCAGTTTGGCCGTTGGTATGGATGACACGTTACACATAGCATGCAGCCTGCGTGAAAAAAATGGAAAAAAAATGAAGGAAGTAAAGATACTGAGTGAATGATATTGGACAATACTGACTGGATGGCACGGGAAACGACTAAATGAAGCGCCAACTGGCAGCTCTTCAGTCGGCCCTACCCAGGTGGGCAGCCCGTTGTGTAAACGAGTGTGGATTGTAAAGCGCTTAGAGCTTGGTCTCTAGCCGAGAATAGACGCTATAAAAATATTCATTATTATTATTGTATTATGTATATGAACAAAACACCTCTAAAGACATGTCCTTATTGTCAACACATACAGAACACACACACACACACACACACACACACACACACACACACACACACACACAACCAAAACCAAACTAAACCAAACGTACACAAACAAAAGAAAAAAGAACAAGAAGGTTGCGCCAGCCGATGTATCAGTTCGTTTGTTATTTCAGTTTCTCAGCAACAAAGGTATGGCAGCCTAACTTATACAGTCTGATTTTGATCTTTAGATAAACATCATTAACAAAGGAGGTAAAAACTATGTATGTTGCGTCAAAAGTGAAAATATGATTCGACACTCCCAAAGAATGCAATCGAGATAATCTCAGAAGACGCCATGCGGCTACCCTAAGATGAAAGTAAAAATGGTCGCACACGCCAAAATCTCAGCAAAGATGATCATCAGGATTCCAGCTAAGGAATGTAGAAGGTAAAGAAGAGGAGTTACAGGAGACAAAACCGATATCCATAGGCCAACATATACATCAAATATCTTCTACAAACTACCAGCTGACTAGTTTCCAAAACCATTTTAATCTAAATAATTCATGTAGTCGATGTGGAGACGAAATCACCTGAGATCTACCTGAACACTGTGGTGAAAGGACACTACCATACAAGCGTAGATGAGGGTAATACCGACAACTTTTTGGAACACATTTTGTTGACTGTTTTTGATTTGTGTTTGATTGAACAAATTTTTTAAAGAAAAAATTTTGGAGTTCACGAGCTATCCGAACAGCCCTCGAAGCCCATTTGGTATTGAAAAAACAACAACAACAAAAAAAATAGACACAATACACCACCATTACCTTTTCTCTGAGGAACGTGGCTCAACATTGTGACTAAACTCAAGCTAGTACAATGTTTGAAGTTTACCATTTATTTTACTAAAATACAAGCAGCACGTCATTAACACTTACACAAGACAGCACCTACCAACAACATAACTGTCTCCATGTTTACCAAGCTACAAGTGCCACGCCATTAACACATACACAAGACAGCACCTACCAACAACACAACTGTCTCCATGTTTACCAAGATACAAGTGCCACGCCATTAACACATAAACAAGACAGCACCTACCATCAACACAACTGTCTCTATGTTTTACCAAGCTACAAGTGCCACGCCATTAACAAATACACAAGACAGCACCTACCATCAACACAACTGTCTCCATGTTTACCAAGATACAAATACCACACCATTAACAAATACACAAGACAGCACCTACCAACAACACAATTGTCTCCATGTTTACCAAGCTACAAGTGCCACGCCATTAACACATACACAAGACTGCACCTACCATCACACAACTGTCTCCATGTTTACAAAGATACAAATACCACGCCATTAATATATATGCAAACAGCAAGTACATCAACACAACTGTCTCCATGTTTACCATGATACATGTACCACGCCATTAACGCATACACACGACAGCAAGTACCATCAACACAACTGTCCCCATGTTACCAAGATACAAGTACCACGCCATTAATAAATACACAAGACAGCAACTTCCACCAACACAACTGCCCTCATGTTTACCAAGATACATTTACCACGCCATTAACACAACACAAGACAGCACCTACCAACAACACAACTGTCTCCATGTTTACCAAGATACAGGTATCACGCCATTAACACATGCACAAGACAGCACCTACCATCAACACAACTGTCTCCATGTTAGAAATTCTGATCCCACCTGTCCATTGAGGTCGCAAGGTTTTTCCAGGTCCACATATTCTCCATCCTTGCTGTACATGGCGGTAGCTAATTTGATGGTTTTGACCGTCCGAATCCAATTCGAACTTCAACTTAGCCATACTGTCGAACAGCTTTGTGAGATGCTTCATCACCTGTTTTGACAATAATGCATACGTGTTACTGTAATAAATGCCAGTGTATCACCTGTTTGGACAATAATGCATACATGTTACTGTAATAATGCCAGTGTTTCGGAATATCACAGGATAGCCGTTTAAGGAGAACAAAGGAAATCTTTCGACAGCAACAATAAATTTGGGACGACATGTTCAGCAAACTGCAAAGGTGTGCTGGATAAGTTAGTAACACATTCTTGATAAATCTCCGGGTTGTCGGCTTTACAGTTCAGTTAGTAGTTCCCTCGCTCCTTCCATACATTAATATCAAACGTTAATGTGAGAATAGATTGGTTTTTAGTGATGGTGTGTTTGCCTGTGCGCGTGTAGACACACGCGTGCGCGATATTAATGTATGGAAGGAGCGAGGGAACTACTAACTGAACTGTAAAGCCGACAACCCGGAGATTTATCAAGAATGTGTTACTAACTTATCCAGCACACCTTTGCAGTTTGCTGAACATGTCGTCCCAAATTTATTGTTGCTGTCGAAAGATTTCCTTTGTTCTCCTTAAATCGGCTATCCTGTGATATTCCGAAACACTGGCATTTATTACAGTAACATGTATGCATTATTGTCCAAACAGGTGATACACTGGCATTTATTACAGTAACACGTATGCATTATTGTCAAAACAGGTGATGAAGCATCTCACAAAGCTGTTCGACAGTATGGCTAAGTTGAAGTTCGAATTGGATTCGGACGGTCAACCCATCAAATTAGCTACCGCCATGTACAGCAAGGATGGAGAATATGTGGACCTGGAAAAACCTTGCGACCTCAATGGACAGGTGGGATCAGAATTTCTAACATGGAGACAGTTGTGTTGATGGTAGGTGCTGTCTTGTGCATGTGTTAATGGCGTGATACCTGTATCTTGGTAAACATGGAGACAGTTGTGCTGTTGGTAGGTGCTGTCTTGTGTTGTGTTAATGGCGTGGTAAATGTATCTTGGTAAACATGAGGGCAGTTGTGTTGGTGGAAGTTGCTGTCTTGTGTATTTATTAATGGCGTGGTACTTGTATCTTGGTAACATGGGGACAGTTGTGTTGATGGTACTTGCTGTCGTGTGTATGCGTTAATGGCGTGGTACATGTATCATGGTAAACATGGAGAGACAGTTGTGTTGATGGTACTTGCTGTTTTGCATATATATTAATGGCGTGGTATTTGTATCTTTGTAAACATGGAGACAGTTGTGTTGATGGTAGGTGCAGTCTTGTGTATGTGTTAATGGCGTGGCACTTGTAGCTTGGTAAACATGGAGACAATTGTGTTGTTGGTAGGTGCTGTCTTGTGTATTTGTTAATGGTGTGGTATTTGTATCTTGGTAAACATGGAGACAGTTGTGTTGATGGTAGGTGCTGTCTTGTGTATTTGTTAATGGCGTGGCACTTGTAGCTTGGTAAACATAGAGACAGTTGTGTTGATGGTAGGTGCTGTCTTGTTTATGTGTTAATGGCGTGGCACTTGTATCTTGGTAAACATGGAGACAGTTGTGTTGTTGGTAGGTGCTGTCTTGTGTATGTGTTAATGGCGTGGCACTTGTAGCTTGGTAAACATGGAGACAGTTATGTTGTTGGTAGGTGCTGTCTTGTGTAAGTGTTAATGACGTGCTGCTTGTATTTTAGTAAAATAAATGGTAAACTTCAAACATTGTACTAGCTTGAGTTTAGTCACAATGTTGAGCCACGTTCCTCAGAGAAAAGGGTAATGGTGGTGTATTGTGTCTATTTTTTGTTGTTGTTGTTTTCAATACCAAATGGGCTTCGAGGGCTGTTCGGATAGCTCGTGAACTCCAAAATTTTTTTCTTAAAAAATTTGTTCAATCAAACACAATCAAAAACAGTCAACAAAATGTGTTCCAAAAAGTTGTCGGTATTACCCTCATCTACGCTTGTATGGTAGTGTCCTTTCACCACAGTGTTCAGGTAGATCTCAGGTGATTTCGTCTCCACATCGACTACATGAATTATTTAGATTAAAATGGTTTTGGAAACTAGTCAGCTGGTAGTTTGTAGAAGATATTTGATGTATATGTTGGCCTATGGATATCGGTTTTGTCTCCTGTAACTCCTCTTCTTTACCTTCTACATTCCTTAGCTGGAATCCTGATGATCATCTTTGCTGAGATTTTGGCGTGTGCGACCATTTTTACTTTCATCTTAGGGTAGCCGCATGGCGTCTTCTGAGATTATCTCGATTGCATTCTTTGGGAGTGTCGAATCATATTTTCACTTTTGACGCAACATACATAGTTTTTACCTCCTTTGTTAATGATGTTTATCTAAAGATCAAAATCAGACTGTATAAGTTAGGCTGCCATACCTTTGTTGCTGAGAAACTGAAATAACAAACGAACTGATACATCGGCTGGCGCAACCTTCTTGTTCTTTTTTCTTTTGTTTGTGTACGTTTGGTTTAGTTTGGTTTTGGTTGTGTGTGTGTGTGTGTGTGTGTGTGTGTGTGTGTGTGTGTGTGTGTGTGTGTGTATGTTGTTGACAATAAGGACATGTCTTTAGAGGTGTTTTGTTCATATACATAATACAATAATAATAATGAATATTTTTATAGCGTCTATTCTCGGCTAGAGACCAAGCTCTAAGCGCTTTACAATCCACACTCGTTTACACAACGGGCTGCCCACCTGGGTAGGGCCGACTGAAGAGCTGCCAGTTGGCGCTTCATTTAGTCGTTTCCCGTGCCATTCAGTCAGTATTGTCCAATATCATTCACTCAGTATCTTTACTTCCTTCATTTTTTTTTCCATTTTTCACGCAGGCTGCATGCTATGTGTAACGTGTCATCCATACCAACGGCCAAACTGGCCTTCTCTTCCGAAGTTGGTGACGGGATTTTACATGTATTATGCGTTCGTTCACACACGGAACCTCGGTTTATAGTCTCATTCGAAGGACTGTATGGAAATGGAGTCAGAACCAATGTTAATTCCGAGAGAAAAATCCCCATGTACCGACACGGCCCGGCGGAGATTCGAACCCGCGACCCCAGGATCACGAGTCCGGCGCTCTACTAACTGAGCTATTCCGGCCCCTTATATCTGTATATACAAATATAAGTCATACACGTGACGATATGTTCATAATTACTCCCTCTACAATTTTCTTATACATACCCAGTGCAATCTTTGATATGCAGCATGAAACCGGAAGCAGACAGATTACAAACATGATGAACATAATATGAAGGAATTCGAAGTCAAGTTTAGTCTCGATTGATGATGGGATCCAGTCAGGTCAAGAGGTTTTGTAGATTTCCGATGTCACTGAAGGTGCAGTCTCCGCGCGCGCGCGCGCGCGCGCGCGCGCGCGCGCGCGCGCGCGCGTGTGTGGTGTGTGTGTGTGTGTGTGTGTGTGTGTGTGTGTGTGTGTGTGTGTGATGGGATCCAATCAGGTCAAGAGGTTTTTGTAGACTCCGATGTCACTGGAAGGTGCAGTCCCTCCTACGCGCGCGTGTGTGTGTGTGTGTGTGTGTGTGTGTGTGTGTGTGTGTGTGTGTGTGTGTGTGTGTGTGTGTGTGTGTGTGTGTGTTTATTTTTGTAGATGTTGAATTGTAAGGTTGTAAAGCACCCTGTAGCCTACGTTGTTAGGATGGGCGCTATAGAAATTGTCCTCAGTATTATTATTATCATGCTCAGGGACAGTCACAGCACTGATATTAATAATGTGGATGGGGCAGATCTGAAGGCTTTCTGCTATTCCTTAGCACTGATTATTTGAAAGAATAACATACTGTTTCCTCGGCAACACCGCCGGATTCTGTCCCACGTACATGACTCTTAATCTCTCAGAGAGATGCCACAGGGCTTCAGATTGTCTTTTGACATTGTTACTTCTTTGGAGAGAGAGACAGGTGGGGGGGTGGGTGTTCCTTTTGAGCTCATTTTTGAGCGTTCAATGAATGTGAGAGTTGTCCGTGTGTCCTGCTGTAGAAAATGGATTGAACTGAAACATCGAAAAGTTTCAGACGTTTGTTGGTGAAAAATAAAAGCAGAAAACTAGTAAGCTGGCTGCGCAACCCATTGTTTGTGCTAGTTAGATCCACTGTAAACCGTCAAATTGTGGTCAAAAACTAATTTAGCACGACAGAGACAAAATGGAAAGATTTCTTACTTACTTTTATTTTTTGTTAGTTCTCTTTAATGTTCCAGATTACTTCGAAAGATATACTTGAAAGTTTGACAATAACATGCCTGATGATAACATGTCTGACGATAACGTCAGATTGACAGGATATGTCAAGTGCCTGGCAATAGTAAAACGGACCGTTTGAATCGCTTCCAATCACGCAAACGTCGATCTCAGAAAGGAACTTTTAATCGTAAAATCAAGGTTTGAATACATGTTCGACAAAAATAGACATTGCGTAAGTGCACTTAAATGTGACATCATTGATACAGAAATGTTTGATGCTAGCTACTGAATGCGAGTCAGATCGATCCCGCCAATCTAGTTCACCTCATACGATCTTTCTGACATGAATGCAGTTTTAATGAAGTTCACATGATGCTGGAGACATTGACACACGACTGCATCACTTGGGATCAGATCGTGGCAAACTGTAACGGATGCGGACAGCACAATATGTGACATTAAGCTTTCCCTTCTTCTCTGCGGGCTTGGAAAAGAAAAAGGAAATCGTTTTCTTTACCTAAATTAAAGTTACTCGGCTTTTGTCCTCCTAAATAACTCCAGCTCTGAAGTTACACTGTATGCTCACATGTCAGCAAATTATTGCTAATCCTGCGTGTGCCGTATGAAATGCAATGAAATGGCTGCGTCATGTTTAGGGGGTTTATAGGAAATTGTCTCTTTATGTCTAAATTCACAAACTCCCAATTCACCTGTTCTGCAGGTAGAGTCCTGGTTGAACAACTTGCTAAAAGCCATGATAGCCACGGTCCGACATCAAATGAATGAGGCTGTTACATATTACGAGGAGAAGCCCCGCGACCAATGGCTGTTTGATTACCCAGCCCAGGTGGCCTTGTGTGGCACTCAAATCTTCTGGACTACTGAGGTCAACGGCGCCTTCGGCCGCCTAGAGGAAGGCTTTGAAAACGCCATGAAAGACTACAACAAGAAGCAGGTAAAGTTGCACATTCTGAAAATGATGTTATAGGATTAAGAATTGATACGCATACACAGCATGTATACTCGTGTTCACACACACACACACACACACACACACACACACAACACACACACACACACACACACACACGCACACACACCAGA
>JADBJO010023543.1:22500-26416 GCA_016801955.1 Conus betulinus
GCTATGCTGGAAGGACCGAATTGCCTGAGAACCTGAAGGCCTTGTTCAGGTCAGTTTGGGCATCAGTTGAACAAAAAAAATGATGAACGATGAGAATGATGATGACGTTGATAATAATGATAATGATGATGATAATAATAATACTAATAATATAGTAAATGAAAAGACTACAACAGCAGCATCGGCACCAACAATTCTGATAGCAATGAAAACAGTTTCTGACAACAGGGTAGAGATCATGAGCTGCACACATTCACTGCAGAAATGAAGGCATAGCGTTGAAAGGGTTTTGTCGGCATTTTGGCAATGTTTCTACATATAAGCTTGAATAAGTACAGGTATTGATTCTACAAAAAACAATGCAGTGCAATGTGGCGAAGATCTGTGCAATTTCCTTTCAGTTATCTTGCTAATAATAAACAGACGTACAAACAAGCAGACGATGACAATGCGTCGTTCTGCATGCGGCCATGAAGGTAGTATAATAAATGTGTGTTTTTTTTGTGCCTCCAGATGTGTCTGCGTTCATATTCGGGAAGAATCAAAATATGCAAGATTGTTCACTTAAGCAGGAAAAAAATGTTAAAACAATTTTTGTCACGGGGAATTGCACTCAGTATCACCTTTTGATATATTTCTGGTGCGTTTTATTAAACTATGTTAATGAAGTACCCCATTACCCGTTGCACAAATTTCACGCAACAGCAGAGGATGGCATGCGCTGGGTCCGAGAGCGGGGTGTTTTCTCTTCTTTGAAGACTTTCTGTTGTCAAAATTCTCCCTAGAGTTTCGTCCTACAGTAAATATTTCTTTAACAATGTCTTTGGCTTTAAGAGAATATGACATAGTATGGCTAGCGAATCATCCTTTGTAGAGAAATAAAATTTCAGAAGTGGTGTTCGAAGAATTTGCAAGCATGACATATGAAAACAGAAGCAGGTGTTTTTGACGTTATGAAAAAAAAATGGATCAGATATGTCTGTATCACCTGGCATGCACAAATTTTGTTTCCTTTCAGGCCGTGCGCCATGGTGGTGCCGGACTTCGCTTTGATCTGTGAAAATCATGTTGGTGGCTGAAGGTTTCTGGAAGCCAGACTGCTTGCCCGCAAATTTATAACGCTATACACGCTGTGTAAGGAACTGTTGTCCAAACAGGTAATACTCAGATTTTAAAAAGAAAGGTAATATTCAGCTTTTTTACTTCTTTCAGAGATGTAGTCTTTCATTTTGTAGACCAGGTCCTTCACGCACTTTTCACAACAGAAACTGTTATGAAAACTGGTAATATTCAACGGCGAATAAGTACAAGCATTTTTCACACCTCACTCAGTAGCAAACCTTGTAATATTCAACGGCGAATAAGTGCATGCATTTTTCACTTCATTCAAAAGCTATTCTCGGGGGACATATTTTTTTCTGGAACAATTACTGCACACTTGTTTCATTTGTCATTTGTTCCCCTTCAGCAAGTTACTGCTCCCAACCCCCACGTCCCGACTTATGACCATTGGAAAGAAGAACTACTGAATACATTTTTCACTTCAACAAGGAGCACCACAGTATCTTCACTTGAACAAGCGTCTTATCTATCAATAGATTTACATGAGAATTACTGCACTAACTTTCACTTCAGCAAGGAAATTGCCCAAATGTTTCGCGGGAAGATTCACTCGCTTCGACAGGTACTAGTTATCAGAACAGGGTCTTACATTTAGCACAAAGATTCACCCGCGCTTGCTTTTCAACGAGAAACTGGCATTTAAGCTGTGGGAATTCGCAGGAAGCATTCTTTGCATTAGTTTCTCTTGAAAGCAATGGAACGGTAACTCACATGTATGTCGGAATTGTTAAAATGTGTTTTTTTTTATCATGGAGTCAAAAATAATTGTTATTCATTACTGCTAAGTCGGCTTCTTTTTCATGTTTGTTTAACCGACATAAAAAACCGATTTTGTATCTGATTTTGTATCTGAGTTTTCATTTCTTTTTACTTTCGTAGTATCCTCCTCATTGAACTTGTCTTATACTTATGATACCAGTGTACGTTCGATAAATTTTTTCTTGCAGTGTCAAATTTTCATGTCCATACATCTCTACCTACAGTGACTTCTGTTGGTTTCATTTTCCAAAGATTATGATTTTGGGGTAAATTTTGGGTAGAAATTGCACTTTCTTATCTTTTTGCATTTCCCGTACAACTTACACTCTTGTGTAGACATCGAATCTTTTAAGATTGCATTTGTGATGTCTCAGCACTAGCCTGGTTAGTGGTCGGCGTGAGATGTGAATCAGATGCAGAGTGTTAGTAAGGTGAAATTCAAGAAGCTATCAAAAGATAATTTGAACTCAAATTACATCAGTTCAGAAAACGGAAAGCTACCTCGTACGAAGCATAAACATTCAACAGTAAAGCAAAATGTGATCCTGCACTCTGTGACTCGGTTGCAGATCATTATGACTGGGGTCTACGTGCCATCAAGTCAGTGCTGGTGGTCGCTGGGTGCTTGAAAAAGAGCCGACCGCCAAAGACCGAAGACCAGGAGCAGGGATACTTCAGTAACCGCCCCTTTACCTTTGACCTTTCCTAATCCTGACATCAGGCATGTGATAATCTGGCAAATAAACATCACCATACATATCAGTTCCATGTACTTAGTGCATACACCATTTAATCTCTTGAAGACTGTTGACGTTGCCAATTGCTTTTCACAATACTTTCAACTATATAGACCTTTTCAAGTTCATGGTTATAAGTTCTAGTTCATTTAAGTACACATTTCTTATGATTTTCAATGCGTTTGAGAGTGACAGCAGTTTTTTAATTCAGTAAAGACCACTTGAGACAAGAACCAAACTGTCACTCGTCACTTTTATCACTAGAACCAAATTTATATTGATTACACCATCAGGATTGTGACTCAAAACATTGCCATTCTTCTGTCCTTCAGTCCACACTTTTAAATCCAGAACCAGTACTCCTGACGTGCAAATCTACCTCTACACATTTTACTTCTGACAGTTTCTTATTCTCTGTACCCACGGTTCTCCACGCTACTGTGACAAGAGCATGATTTTTTCACTTAATGTGGTCACCACACACCATATGACAAGATCCATGTCCTGCTAAAATAGAGAGTCTGAACATATTACAACGAGTAAAGAACCATGTTCTGTTCTGTCCATGAGACCCACAGCTGTGAACAGGACAATCTTTCATGCATCAATCGTATCCGTGCTGCGGGACCACACAGTCGAGTTTCATCCACTTAATGGATGCGTTTCTGAGAGTGTTGCTCAAATTTCCTGACCAACACTGCAGGTGTCTGTATCTCTCGGGCCTGGTTTGACGCCGGGATATATTATGAAAGGAAGCGTAGAGTACAGCCCTGTCATGTAGTCTCAGACCGAAATGGAAATCCGTAGCATCATCTTAATCATCCTCATTCTCATCGATCAGCAAAAAAAAAAAAAGTCTCAAATTCTGTGGCCCTTCATGCCCTGCTCTCATGGTGACCTCAATTTCGATGTCCTCTCCACGTCTGTGGCCTTGGTTTGGTTCCGTCGGGGTCACCGGTATCGGCGGGTCCATGGGGGCTGTCGTTGGACGACGTGGTGGCGCCCTCCGGAGGGAGAGCTCACTCACGCCGGCTCCGCGACTAAGCAATTATTGTCGTCATTAGGCTACTACCAAAAAAGAATATGTGCCCACTACCCAACTGTTTTCGGTAGACTGTAACAAGACACTACTATCAAAAAAAAAAAAAAAAATACCTTCTGCAGTACGCGACAAGACCGTACAGTGTCCATTAGACCGTGTTTTCCACACTGCACTGTGACAAAAAGCGATGCTCATCCCACTAGGTCACTGTACATTGTAAGAACACAACTTTATCCACCAGTCTCTTTACAAGAGC
>JADBJO010023544.1:0-5000 GCA_016801955.1 Conus betulinus
TGTGTTTCTGGGGCAGCAAAATCAGCACTTTGCTTTCTGGTTCAAGCTTCCTACTTTTGGCTCTCTCTTGCTGAAATATTGGCATGACGTTCTCCTGTCCTGTTAAGGCTGTCTTGTGCCAGCTTGCAGGTTTTCTTCGTTTCTGTCCTCGAGATCAGTCACGTAGCCAAGTGTAGTCCTAACATCTGGTTCTACTTTATCATCTGTCCAGATTTGTTTCAGGACTTGAAATGGTCCTGTGACTCGACGTCCATAGAGTAGCTCAAATGATGAATGTCTGAGTGATTCCTGAGGTGACTCTCTGTAAGCAAATAGTAATGCTGGGATATATCTGTCCCATTCCTTTGGTTGTTCCAGGCACAAATATTTGAGGACAGTCTTGAGTGTCCCGTTGAAACGTTGAACAAGACCATTAGTTTTGGGCATGATAAGGTGTGGTTGCATTGCCTTTGATACTCAATAGTCTGTTCACTTCTGACATAGTGCTGGAGACAAATTGGCTCGCTCAGTCAGACAGGATTTGTTGTGGTATTCCTATGCAAGACCATGTTTCCCATATCGCCTTTGCTTATGTTTGTGACTTGACAGTTCTCAATGCATCAACAAGAAATTCAGAAGATCCCTGCAGGATGTGAGGGCAGAGCAGAGCGACATGGCTTCAGACCACCATTTCGTTGTGACCAGGCTTAAATTGAAGTTGAAGAAGAAATGGATGACGGCACATACAGTACAACACAAGCACAACACAGCTCTCATGACAGATACTAAGGAAATCCAAGAGTATAAAACATTCTTAGCAACATGTTTCAAGTACTGCAAGAACTGCTGGAAGAGGAAGACGGTACACTAGAGGACAAGTGGAAGGAGATCAAGGAGGCAGTAACATCAACATGCCAGGAAGTGCTTGGCCACATTAAGCACCAGCACAAGGAATGGGTCCCAGCAGACAGCCTATGCAAGTGCAGGGACAAGAAAAGAAGAGATCAAAACAGACAAGACCAACTATGTAGATGACCTAGCAACAGAAGCTGAGCAAGTAGCAAAACAGGGAAACATGAAAAAACTGTATGACACCATCAAGAAGCTGGCAGAATAATTCAGGAAGCCAGAATGATCAATTAAAGACAGAGAGGAAAGACAACTCACAGGAGAAGAGCAGCAGAAGAACAGATGGATTGAACACTTCCAGGAGCTTTTGAACAGACCATCGCCAAGGAACTCTCCAGACGTTGAAGAGGCTGACTCAGTTTGAATGCTTTAGAGGTTTTTTTTTTACTTGTGAAATCATACACTGCGAGATGTTTAAGGTCGGTGGTAAAATGACATACACACAAAGTAAGCAAGTTAATTGTGACATCATTTGTTTTCTAAAAATCCAGCTGATTTATTCCATAGATCATTCGCACGAGCTTGATGTGTGACAACAGCCCCCAAAACCAGCTGCATAAGTAGTATCACTACAGTCGCTCAAATATCATGTTAGAAAACCAGCTGGTGCAATATGATGGGCATTATGTAAATACATGCTATATGAAATTACAGTATCTAGTATTTTCCGTGCTTTATATCAACATTGTGCTAGACTGAAAATAGTATTTTCATTTCTGGATGACACGAGCAAAGTCAATTGAAAATTACAAGGGTCGGACAACAAAACAAGAAACAAATTTCAACTTCTTTAGCCAGATGTCACCGTCGGCAAACCAACTCATTTTCCCTCTTGAGACTATACTTAAAGCGATGACAAGCAATTTTAGAAGTTACCAATCTAAATTCAGTTAACCCGCTTCTTATGTAACAGTTCATTTTCATATCAATATAAATTTCTTTCATACACGACGTTTTAAGAAGTCTATACAGTGCAAATCTATCTCTATCATACATGTGGCTATGCCAGTCTTGCCATTTACAACCAATCAGTCTTTGAAACAGACAAAAGCAAATCCATTTAATGAAAAAAAAAAACTGACGAATACTTGTAGCCCAAGTTTTCTTACCATACTTGTCCAATTAAATAGTGATTTATATGCTTTTAATGGCAACATGTTCTCGTCCATTCGAATTAGATTGAACCAATATTTTAGACATTCAATGTACACATCTATCTAAACTGGGTACCATCTGAGCTCACAGTACACAACCTTATTAGGGGTTCGAATGTCAACATTTGAAAACCGTTTCATTAAATAAATGTACCATTTCAATTCTAAACATTTTCTTAACTCCAAATTTTTGGCACTATATTGCATTATTGGCTGAATCTGAGATTTTTTTTTTTTGCAACAGGGCCGGCCTGACTGCTATTTCACCAGAACAAGCCTGCGATTGCCATTGTGCCAAACGTTTCCCCATCCATGACAAGATGATCATAAATCATCGACACTTTCTTGCTCTGATTTTTTTTTTTTTTTTTGGTGCCGATTCACAAGTCTTCTTCTGATCCTCACATGCAACGGATAATTTTCACACGCAAATATTCTGGTACCTTTCAACTTAGATTTTATGTGGAGAATTCTTGTTCATTTTATTTGAAGAAGGTACAGTGGGCAACTGTTTGGGAATCATGCTTAGAATTAACTGGATGAAGTCAGTCAAACTGAAAGTCTTCAGATAACTCCAGTCTGTCTGTGATCATACCAGAACAAGCTCCTCACACTTTTGCCAACATTCGTTGTCAGAACGAGGGATTCTGTGAATGATTATGTTGTCACGTTTTAATGTGCCCTCAAGATCATCACCTTTCATGCCCAAAGTTTCAATCTTTTCGTTCAGTTTCTCATTTTCAGCTTTTAAAGATTCCTTTTTATTTTTCGAAAAAAAAAGTTCTTGTTTTAAGTCACTTAATTCACATTGAAAAATAGCGAAAGCATCCTTGATCTGTTTCATATCATCATACATTTGATCAGACTTGTTACTCAGTGCTGTCATCCTGGCCTTCAGAGGAGGGTCTGATAAGGGGGATGATGTCTCCACACTGTCACGACGTGCAACACCAACATCACTGGTCAGTCGGGTCTGTCATGTTGCATCAGTCCTGCCCGGTGCAGGTCAATGGTTAAGTTTAACGTCACCACATTGATTAATCAAATTTCCGAAATAAAGGAGAAAGAGTAACAAATCTAGGGTGGCACCGTTTACACAGCAAGATGCATGGCAGCTTTGAATTTTGCCCAGCTGAGAAACCACCACACACAGCATGAAAAAGAAGTGAAAGACACGGCATGGTCGTAGAGGTATACACTGCACGAGTCTGGAGTCACAACACTGCACAGATCCAAAGATAAACGCTTAAACAGGAGGAGCTAAATAACCATGACCTCTCAGCTACTGTGTACGCTTAGAGACCCAGAGAGAGAGAGAGAGAGAGAGAGAGAGAGAGAGAGAGAGAGAGAGAGAGAGAGAGGAAGAGAGAGTGAGAAAGAGAATGTGTGTATGTGTGTGCGTGTGGGCATGCGTGCGTGCGTGCGCGCGCGCGCGCGTGTGTGTGTGTGTGTGTGTGTGTGTGTGTGTGTGTGTGTATGTGTGTGTGTGTGTGTGTGTGTGTGTGTGTGTGTGTGTGTGTGTGTGTGTGTGTGTGTGTGCACGCGCACACTAGTGCATGGTGGGGGGGGGGGGGGAATCATATGTCTGTGTAAGAAAAGAGAGAGAGAGAGAGAGAGAGAGAGAGAGAGAGACAGAGAGAGAGAGAGAGTGAGAGAGACAGAAAGACAGAGAGACTGACAGGCAGAAACAGATGTACACGAGGATTGACAGATGGCGATAGATAATTGCTTAGGGGATGGTAGGTGATAGCTGTGGGAGGGAGAGCTGATGGAGGGGAGGGTGGTGGTAAAATGGACGTACCTGCACGTGAATGTTGCTCTGCAAATGAACTTTTGCACACGACACATAGCCACTATAAAGTGGATGTCCCTTCTTCACCACCCCCACCCCCCCCCCCCCCCCCCCCCCCCCCCCCCCCCCCCCCGTCTCCACTCTCAGTTCTACTATAAATATGGGGCTGAAATCCCGTGTAGCTCAACCCGGTGCCGATATTTCCACACAGAATCAACTCAGTTCCCTTCACTGTGCTGGTCTTCAAGCTTCAAAACAATCTGGTAAGAACTGAGACTAGTTATCTTTTTGGTATCTGGATTTGGAAATGTTCTTATCATTTGGCTAAAAGGACCAAAAAAAAAGACAAACTGGCCAATGTGAGAACTGACAGGTCGTCTTTTCCATACTCCAATCAGTGTTTTGGTTTCATTACTTCTCTTTCTCTACAACTCTCTCTCTCTCTCTCTCTAGCTTTGTGTATGTCCTCCTCTCTCTCTATACCCCTTTCTCACTGTCTCCCTCCCCCCTCTCTCTCCCTAAACCTCTGTCTCTGTATATATATATATATATATATATATATATATATATATATATATACAATGAAACATAAATTCCAAGGATAAGTACCGAGCACCATTCCAGCAACTTACAGAGCAGCTAGGTGTTGCAATAACTGCAAGAAATATTGAATTATAAACAAAGTTTGCTCTTATGTCTCAGATTATAGAAATAGGGGGTGATAAGCCTTCATATCTGCAGTGGTAGATGATTCTGCCTAACTAACAGTATGTGCTTGAGTGGGTGAATGGGGAAGTAACTCTGTAAGTTGCTGGAATGGTGCTCGGTACTTATCCTTGGAATTTATTGTTTCATTGTAATTTAGTCCCTTGCGGATTCATTCCAAGAACTGGCCCTCAGCACTTGTGTCTTAAGAGCTTATCTTTTTATATTTTCTACTTTTCACAAGAAAATGTAGCTTGTTTTGATCTTTCATCATTTTCTTTTGCTTCTTAGGTGGCACCTTTAGTTAGTTTTTTGAAAACTCAACAAACATACTATGGTATTGCACACCAGCCTTTTTCTGGTATAGCATTCTTCTTAAAACCGAAAAGGCAGAGGAGTCAAATTACCACTTTCCGCGGTCACTGAGGATGAAAATCATCAGGTTTCGAAATACCGGTATC
>JADBJO010023545.1:0-15000 GCA_016801955.1 Conus betulinus
CGCAAAAATCTCGTCTACATCTCTCTTCAAGTCCTACTTCGCGGGGTGCGGTCCGTCTTCTCGGTTAAAGACTGCCGTATGCTTCCATGTCTATCATTTACGTCCGCGACAAAGTTGAAAAAATAGCCCCCAGTTCTTCTTACTCTCAGAAAACTTTTGTCTGTTTGTCTGCATTGGGACAGGATTCGCCCAAGAAATTGCAGGACGTACCAACAAAGTATTAATTTTAAAAAAAAGTCGAGGTTCGGTCTCGTTGTCTTGAAGACGAACAGTTGGACCTGTTTGTCGTATTGGAAGATAAAACATTTAACAGAATTTTGGTAACAACGGGGAAAAAAGCAGAAGTATAAGAGTATCGAGAAGTGTTAAGAGTTGTTCCCTGCATCATAACATCTCTTCCGCATTTGGCTTGGCCGACTATCTGTGAGCTTTCTTACATTGGGTCGAAAATTCCATCCCTTTTTGAATTGGGTTTGATCACAGTGACCTGGCGATTACCGGAGTTTGAATTGTGGTTGACGCACCGAGTAGTGACTTGTCTGTTTGCTCGGCTGGCTGGTTGCACTGTAACTTTTCGGGCTTTTAGACAAGATCCGGGAAATGGTGTTGGTCAGGTGTTCATCGTTCCCCCCCCCCCCCCCCCCGTCCCCGAAAGAAGTTTGACAAAACCTTGAGTATGAATTTGGTGGTTAGATCGGGTGTCCGGTTCACAAAGGTCAGCAAGGTTTTGTGACTTTCAACGTATCATACCTAAGTGTTAACTGTACCTTGTGTCATGCCTCATTGGTTAACTGTCCTTGTTCGCAGGGCCCTCCAGTTGACGCTGTCCTTGGTTCATGCCCTCAGTGTGTACTGTACAAGCATCAGGTCCCCTCAGAAACATTTAACTGTCGCTTGTCATGCCCTCATGGGTGGGTTACCTTTCCTTGTACATACCCCTTGTTGGCTTGTCCCATTGTCGCGCCTCAGTGTTGAACTATCCTTGTCAGCCCTCAGTGGTAACTATCCTTAGGCGGCCATCAGTGTTAGCTGTCCTTTGGTCGGCTCTAGATTGGTTTAACTGCCTTGTCATGGCTCTCAGTGTTAGGCTGATACCCTTGTCAGGCCCATCAGTGTTAGCTGTCCTTGTCATAGCTCTAAGTGATTACTGTACCTTGTCGGCCCTCATGTGTACTGGTCCTTGTCCATCCTCCAAAGTTACTGTCCTTTTCAGAGGCCTCAGTGTTAGCTGTCCTTGTTGGGCAGGACCCTCAATCTGTTAGCTTCTTGTCAGGCCCTCAAGTGTTAGATTTTCCCTTGTCAGGCCCTCATTGTTGACTGTCCTTGGTCATGCCCATCAGTGTGTAGATTCGCCTTGTCACCCTCAGTGATTAACGTCCTTGTCAAAGGCTCTAAGTGTTAACTGTCCTGTCAGGGGCTCTCCTGTTGGCGTCCTTGTTTCAATTCCCTCAGTATTAGACTGTCCTTGTCAGGCCCCTCGATGTTACTGTCCTTGGCAGGCTCTGTAAGTGTTAGCGTCGCTTGTCAGCTCATCAGGGTGTGGCTGTCCTTGGGGTCAGGTCTGTCAGTATTAACTGTCCTTTTCAGGCCCTATCAGTGTTAACTGTCCTTGTCAGCCCCAGTTAGTACTGGCCTTGTCAGGCTCTAATGAGAGAACTGTCCCTTGTACCCGAGCCCTAATATTCAAGTGTGTCTTGTGAACGTCGAACTTGGTTCCGCACTCAGGATGGATGAATGAAACGGATCCTATGTCAGGCCCTCCGGGGGTTTAAGTGGGGTCTGTGCGGTCTGGGTGGATGCGCGCGGGCTCATCGATGTGGTCGAGCTGTATTTGCGCTGGTGGGGGTTCTGCCAGTGCCTTGGTAGTCAGGGGGTGTGGGGCGGGGGGCCTTGGCAGCCCGCAGTGTAGAGCTGGCCTGGATCAGCCCTCAGGGTGAACTGTCCCGGCGTCAGAACCGCATGTTAGCGGGCCATGGTCGGCCCGCAGGGGGGGCACGTGAGGCCGGGCGGATGCGACCAAAATAAGTAACTGCCGGGGCAGTTGGCGTGACGGCGCAGGGGTAGATGGCGCCGGGGCAGCTCGAAGGGTTGTGTCCCTGGAGCCGGGTCAGGCCCTCAGTGTACGGATCCATGGTCAGGGCCCCAGGGGGGAACAGGTCGTCCGGGGCAGGCCTCATGTGAACGGTCCGTAGGCCGACCCTCAGTGGGTGCTGGCCGTGGCAGGCCCGCCGTGTTTAACGTCCTTGTGCAGGCCCAGTTAACTGTCCTGGGCAGGCCATCAGTGTTACGGGCCTTGTGAAGCGCTACGTGGTAACTGCCCTTGTCATCACATAAGATGTGTAGGCTGTCCGTGGCAGGCCTCAGTGTAGCTGGCCGTGCATGCACTACGTGTATGCGTCTTGTTCAGGCCCCTCAGTGTTAAACTGGTCCTTGTCAGGCCCCTCAGTTTTAACCTGTCCTTGTCAGGCCCTCAGGTGTTAACTGTCCTTGTCAGAGCCCTCAGTGTTAGCTGTCCTTGTCAGATGCCCTCAATGAAGTTAAATTCTTGGCGACCTTGTCTTCTGACGGCCGTGTTCGCTTGTCCTCAATGTTTAATGTCCTTGTTCAGTGGTTCCTGTTCACGCCTTGTCCAGGCTGCTAGTGTTAACTGTCCTTGTCAGGCCCTCAGTGTTAACTGTCCTTGTCGAGGCCCTCATTGTAAAAAACTGTCCTTGTCATGCCCTCAGTGTTAACTTTACCTTAGTCGGCTCTAAGTAGTTAGCTGGTCCTTGTCATCTCTCAGTGTTGGCATGTCCTATGTCAATCTGTCTTCAGTATTAACGTCCTTGTCATAGCCCTACAAAGTGTTACGGTCCCTTTGTCAGGAGATGCGCCTGCATATTAGACTATGTCTCGTGTCACGGCTCTAAGTATAACTGGCCTTGTCAGGGTGCCGGTCAGTCGATTGTTACAGTCCTTGTCCGCACGATCACTGGTTGGGCTGGGGGAGGCGGGGGGGAAGAAAGGGGGAGGAGGGGGGGAAGAAGAGGGGTTCATGTTAACTGCGCTTGGTCAGGATAGAACCCCGCAGTGTGTTTGAGCGTCCTGTGGGTTGGTTCAATACGAAAGCCCTCAGGGGTTAGATGTTGTAGCCCGGGGAATCAGGTCGTCCGATGCAGGGTGGCTTGTCGCGGTCATGACCCGCGAGGGGCTGTGTAGCGTTCACAGAAGGGACAAGATATGCCCCGATACAGTAGTTCAATGTTCGCTTGTAACGTCGGCACTCAGGGTTAATGGCCTTGTCAACCTCAGGGGGAACGGTCCTGGGCAGCGCAAGTGTTAAACGGTCCTGGTCAGCCTCAGTGTGAGATGGCCTTTCCGGCTCTAGGGTTCTGTCCTTGCAGGCCCCTCAGTGTTAACTGTCCTTGTCGACCCTCATGTTCGATGTCCTTGTCATGCCCTCATGTTAACGGTCTTGATCGGTCCTCATGTGAACTGATTGTCCGTGTTAGTCACACCCGTCAGTGAATTAACTGTCCGCTTGTCATGCCCTCGCAGGTGTTGCTGTCCTGTCAGCCCCACTGTTGACTGTCCGATGTCATGCATTCCCTCACTTTGACTGATCCTTGTTTACAGGCCCTCACTGTTGACTGTCAACATTGGTCAGGGCCCCTCACTGTAGTTTGCGTGGTCATATAAAGTCATGTCCTTATTGGTGAACTGTCCTTGTATGTCCTCGTGTTGACTTGCCCTTGTCAGTGTCCTCAGTGTACGCCCTTGTATGTCCTCATGTTAACTGTCTTGTCCATGTCGTCTCGTGGGGGGGGGGGGTGGTGGGGGAAGGGGTTGGTATGGTTGGAGTGGGGGGGGGGGGGGGGGGGGGGGGGGGAGGTGAATTAGGGATAAGAGGGGGGGGAGCTGTCCTTAGTCCTTGTCAATGTCCTCATGTTGACTGTGCCCTGGTCCGCCTATGGTTCAATGATCCTCAAGTGTTTAGCTTTCCTTGGGTCCGGCACTTGGACCCAATCCGGGGTCTGGAACAATACACACACCCAGCACATGCACGACATGGGGAGATGGGAGTAATGAAAAATCCATGAGAGAGTCAACATTCCAGAGATTTAAGCTGTAGAGAGAGAGAGAAGAGAGAGAGAGGAGAGAAATGAGAAGATACGAAGGTACCAGTCACGGATGGTTCCAGAGGGTGCTTTCCTTTACACGCACTCACGAGCCAAGAAATAAAAAGGGGTTGAAAAACATCGCCCACGACAGAACACACACACACCACACACACCACACCACCACACACACCACACACAACGTGCCTCTCTCAATCTACATCGCTCTCTGTCTCACTCTCCTACCACACAATCAACAAGGCGTCGCTCGCGCGCACGCTGCGCACACTACACACACAGGGCACACAACCACAAGAAGAGAAGAGGTGACAAGATATTTGGGAGGTGGTTGAAGAGGGAGGGTCTAATGTAAGATTAGATCCAACAAAGGTCTTAGGTATGCTGAGCTGATCGCTGCCGGTTGGAGAGGTGGTGGGGACGGTAAAAGTGAGGAGGAAAGAGAGGAGTAAGTGGGGAAAGTGGCGAGAAGAAATAGCTCGGACGAAGAGAAAAAGATGAGAGCGGGAATGGAGGATAAAGTGTGCAGGAAAGAGTCCGGTTGTACGGGGGTTCTTCGGGATTGTCGGTTCTGAACTGAAATTCCAATTCCAGTGTCTTCCCGTGAGGAAGACCGGAACGCACAGAATAGAGAGTGTAGAGGCCGAGAGCAGTGTGGGTGTAGATGGGTTGGGTGTGACAAAAGTGTGGGCCGAGTTCCGCGTTGCTAATGTGGACGTAGAATATGGGTGCCGACGGGGAAATGAGTTTAATTTGATGTATCATGGATTTAGGAGTGAAGAAAACGGGTAGACATATCGTGTTGGCTTAAAGTTCCAGTTGGTCTGTCCTGTCTGAAAATCTAGCTTAGCTGTTGGTGAAAAATGACATCCTGGCTGGACCTGAGGTTGTCCAAGGATGGTTAGCGGGAAACGGTCAAATGGGGAGGGGTGGCCTGGGTGTCGGATTGTTATGTTGTGTTTTGCCGCGCTAGTAATTTACGCGTGATCGCGTTTTTTTTCTCGCTCGTAGCGCGACGCCCCCCTCCCCCCCCCCCCCCTGCCCTTGTCTCTGCCCGCCCCCTGTCCTCCCCATGAACGCGGACAACCCAGTTATAAAAAATTTGGGATTTAGGGAAGGCAAATGGATGTCACAAACAGATGTAACTGAGGTATTAACTGTGATAAGAGACGCGTGTTCTGATGTAACATATTATTAACAACTAGCGCATGCGCAGGATAATAGTCAGCCAACCCCGCACGGCACCAAAACACCCCCCACGCCCCCCAAAGCGGCAGAACCCCCCGTGCACCCGTTCGGTGGCTAGTAAACCACCAAAGACAACACCAAGGAACAACCCAACAAAATTACACCCAACACACTAACACGACGGGAAAGGGAGGGCGCGAGCGCGCGCACGCCGATCCAAACAGTTCTCTTTGGTGGATGCGCACATAGGCTGCGCGCGCGCACACACACACAGCAACACAAAACACGCACCGCACCACTCACGCACACATGCACGTACTCATGCAAGCACACACACACACTCTCGCTGCTTCTCATTTAATCCTCTTACACTCACCTGGGATACCAGAAGAAAATTATCTTTTACACTTCACTTTTTGTGCTCCTTCCCCACAACCCACCCATCCCACCCACAGGACGGCCCACAGGAACCCGTGTGGTACTCGTCTCCCAGCCTCCGAATCCTCCCCGCCCCTCCAGCCGTTTAGTTTTTCCGACTACGAACCGGGCGGAGGCCTGATCCCCTCTAAATAGTTCTCGCTTTTAAGGGGGAACAGCAAACCCCAGTCTGCAGAGTGTTAACAGATTAGAAGATGGGAGGGAGATAACAGTCTGTTTGTGCTGTGTGGCCTGCAACGGTGTGGGGAGGCGGTGGAGGAAGAAGTTTTTCTAGCGTCTCAACGCTATCCCGTGCCCCCGTGGTGTTTGGATTGTGGAAGATCGACAGCGCGGGGGTTTCAGCAGGGGGGGGAAGTGAATAGACCGGAGTGACAGGTTGAAATGGATGGGGAGGGGGGTGGGTGGTGGGGGGCTGGCGAATGTCTGTCTCCCTCCCTCTGCTTTGAGAATGTGGTTAATTGCCTGTTTAAAGGATTTAATTGCTCTTGGGGTGAGGGGGGGTGTGGGGGGGGGGGTGGGGAGATGAGTTGAAGCCTCCTTCGAACAACAGAGACTAAACAACAACGTACTAAGGGACCAACAGTTACCAATCTCTGAAACTAAACAAACGATAAACACAGTGAAATTGTTTTTGCTTGGGTGGATAGTCGGGCCGTTTCCTTGTCAAACCGTCCTTCCTCTGTCTCTGATGGTCTCTCGTCTCGCCCTGTCTAGTCTGTCTGTCTCTACATCGCACACACCCATAAGCCAATAGTCATACAAAATAGAAGATACGAATTCTTTTGTCTAATTTCCTTCTCAATTTGGCTTATATGAGCATGCATAGCTAAGGTAATAGAAAGTTGGACTGTAATATCAATTGACGGATCACACACGGGGGCCACACCACACACCCGACACACAACACACACACAGCACACCCCACCACCGCGCTCTCGCGCGCGCGTGCGACATTGTAGGCAGCGGTTTCTGCGCTAAATTTAATTGTGGTCATGATAATGATACAATGTATTACTATTTTAATTGTTGTCCCTTAAGCGACTGGTCAGATTCAATGTGAATGGAAAACCGGACGGACATTGAAGAATGACATGAGAGGGGTGTGTGTGATTTTGTAGTGTGTAGTGGTGGTGTGTAGTGTAGTGTGTGGTGGGGGGGGGGGGGGTGAAGGTGGGTATGGGGGGGGGGGGATATACGTCGGAGGCTGCATAGAATCCTCACCTGTCTGGTAAAAAGAAGGACACAACAGCTGTTAAGAAATCGAACTTGTAACCCAGTATAACCTACTGGGCCCGTGTAATGAAAACAGATCAGTAAAATCAGCAAAGATTTCCAACGTGATTTACACAGGGTCACGACATGTTAGCACTTACATCGTAAAGTGAAAGGTTAGACCGGCATGTACGGAATGTCCCAGCTGGTGTATTACAAACAAAACACACCATAAAACGGCGAAACTTGAAACCGTTTAAAGCGAAAGGAAAAACACGTCCTAATTATTGTCAGATTTGAACTGGTAGGAAGAAGGGGGATTAAGCCGTAAACCTGTTCCACAGCTACACAGACAAATTAGGTTTTACTGAGTTATATTGCCTTTATTGGATTGAACGATCTTCGTTTAGAGAAATAACATTCCCAATTCCCAGCCGTGTAAGAGGAAGTAGAATTCGTTAATGTTTGCACCCTTTGCAATGCAAGAGGGATTAAATTCGGATCGAGGCAAATTGAACAAACTTATTATTTAAAAAAAGGCCCCGTTCTTTCTGTTCTTGCTAGCCATGCCCGCCACCGCTCCAAGTCTCTTTTTATTTTTTAAACACGACGTGGCGGTGGTTTGATGAAATGGATGTGTTTGTGTGTGTGTTAGTGTGTTGTTGCGGGTGGCTGGAGAGGAAGGGGATGCATCCAGTACGTAGAGGAAGAAGAAGGTCGTGCGACAGCCGTACACACAGCATTAATTAGTGGATTTTTGTCATGGGACTAGTTCGAGGAGTGTTCACAGAGATATCGACGAGAGCGAGAGTATGAGAGGAGATAGAGAGATGAGTGAGAGGAGTAGAGATCGAGGGCTTACGATGTGCATTTTGAATTGAGATACGGTAGGATCATCAACACCTGTGATTGAGGATCTCTGGAAGTATTTCGATATTAATTTGGACGCACAGTTACTGTGATGAAGCGTCGTGGTCATGAATACCAATCCCTGTAAGGTCGTTAGGAGTCACCTTGAGCCGGCTTTTAGAATGTTAGACAAGGGTGTCTAGATTCGTCCGAAGCCACTTGGTGATCCTTCTCATTTAGGTAATCTTTATATCACTGATGCATGTTTTATTTTGATGAGAGATATGGTGAATATCGTCAGACTTCTGATGGGCCCTAATTCATTGGAACTGGTTAATATTCATTATGCATAGTTTTTATTTTACGGAAGGGGTAAAATAAGATTCGTCCAGCACCCTAACATATCCGTTATGACCTGATTAGTATAAATATTTGGATATTATTATTTTTGACGACCGGGTAGATGCCACACTCAAAAGCGCTATGATAAGTCTACCTTCGAGTCATGATATCTATCATTTAGTTTATCCTTATTTTGGAACGCAGGGTACGATAGGTGGGATACTCCTCTGAGGATCTTTTCTCTTCCTGCGTGTCTTTTATTTTTGACAGAGGCAATGTAGGTGAGATACTTCATCTAGGATCTTTTCCTCTTCTGAAATATCTTATTTTGACAGGAATAAAATGGTTGTGAATACTTCTAACTAGAAAGATTTCAGATCCTCTGAAGTATGACTTTCAATTTTGGACAGGAAATGCGGTAATGGTTTTGGAGTACGGTTCATCTAATTCATTTGCCTCGTACTCTTGAAGTATCTTTATTTTGACAAGGATAATGTTGTGGATATTCATCTAGAATCTTGTCTCTTCGGAAGTATCTTTATTTTTTGGACAAGGATAATGTTACGTGGAACTTCATCTAGAATGTTTTCTCTTCTGGAAGTATCTTATTTTGCCAAGGATAATGAAGTGGATACTTCAGTGTAGGATACTTTGGTGTCCTTCTTGAAATAGCCTTTTTTGACATGGATAATGTTAGTGGCTACGTCATGTAGGATACTTTCTCTTCTTTGAAATCATCTTTGTTTTTGACGAGGAAAAAGGTAGTTAAATAAACTGGCATATGGATATTATCTTCTTTGAAATAATCTTCATTTTGACGGTTTCGGTGTGTAGTAGTATACTGCATCTTGGATCTATATTTTGTCATCTTGAAGTACTTTATTTTGAGAGGGTACGGGTACTGTAGTGGGATGTCCCCGAGGGACTGTTTGGCCCCTCTCTCTCTCTAGCTCCCTCCATGTTTATTGATTGATTTTAAGGGCTGGAGGGAGGTGGGGGGTTGGGAAGTAGTGGTCCACACATGCGGGTGAAGTCATTCTCATGTCCAGCAATGCTATCCTGCAACAGTATGAATGACAAGGTCACTTTGTGTGCCTGTCTGAAGTCAGCTGGGATGCCCATCAAAGAAGTGTGTAGGTTGGGGAGAGAGATTAAGTTTGGACTGATCCGTGGATGTGCTACGGGGCCACTGACGAGTCATCATGTGACACAGAACAGTTGTGTGTGGACGGTGTGGGGCATTTGGCTGCTGCTAGGGGCAGGCTGACGTCAAATCATAGTGACTACAGAAGGGTGTGACCAGATGTTGTGTGTGGACTGACTATGGTGGATATTGTCTAGGGGGGGCACTGCATGTACATCATATGACACAGAAGGCTGTGTGTGGGAATGTGGTTTGCGGATGCTAGGGGGGGCACTGACGTCCATCATATGAACACAGAAGGTAATGTGTGTGGACTTATGGGGGATTGCTGGAAGGAGGAAAAAAGATGAGAACGGTAACATGAATGAGACAAGGTTGCCAAGTACATTTCCTTTCTTTCTTTTTATGTACAGGGTAAGGGCTTTAGAAGCTGCTCTCGCTCAGAAATATTAGCCAAAAAGAACAAAGTGTCGCCAACAGTAACATTCCTTGACGGAGAGAGAGAGGAAATGAGGAGAAGAGGAGAGGAGAGAGAGAGAGATAGAGAGAGAGAGAGACAGAGAGAGAGAGAGAGACGAAGACATAGAGAAGGAGACAGAGAGAGAAGTGGATTTGGCGACGTAAAAAATGATTCAAAGCAAAAGAACACGGTTGTCAATCAACCCATTCCGAGATATGAAGTGCAAAAAAAAAAAGAGACAAAACTAAACAACCAGTAAAAATTTCCATTGATTGACAACCCCCCCAACCTGAATTGGTCATCGGCCCTTGATCTTTGCAACTGGTTCCCAACGTCGGGCCCTCGATGATCGTGTTCCCGGGCCCACATCCGCAAATGATCTAAAACGGGGCTGCCTGCCCGTCCCAATTACAAACTCTTTTCAGTCAACTTTAAGGTAACCTCAAAGTCCTTCCACCGGGCCCTACGCCGTTCCACCACCCAAAAGGGAGGCCGCAGAAAAAACCCCCAAACGTCTAAAACAAAAAGAGGATGGGCCAAAAATCGACTAAATCAAAAACAAAAAAACACTCCGCTCGGAAGCGAAAAGCAACAGAACGCAAAAAAAGAAAGAAAAATCAAACAAGCTGAGGACGACAAAGCAAGCGTGAGAAGAAAAAGGTGTCAAATCTATAGTACCGAAAAAGAAAGGGGTACCGCAAAAAACGAGCCAAATAAACATAGGCTAAGTCGGATACGAGAAACTGATCCAGGAGACCAGCTGGGGTGTGAAATAACGTGAAATGATGGGGTGTGTGGTAAGTGAAATGTGTGTGTAGTTGGGTTGTTGTGTTAGTTTGGTTTCAAAAACCCACGGCGCGCCCGTATTGTGTGTGTGGTGGCTAAGATTTGGTCCAAAGCTTTGGACACAAAAAACAAGTGGGCGAAAATGGGAGAAAATGAAGCATTAGGTATGACAAAAGTCTCAAGGATGTGAAAAAATGTCTCCGCCGTTGTCCGGGCTCCGCTTTGGTCGCTTATCGGCTAGTCAGCTGTGTCGAGGATATCTGTCTGAGTAATCGGTACTGTCTCTCGGGGTACAAAAAAAATCGGAAATCCAAATCTTTTACCTGCTTTCCCGCGGTCAGGCGAGCGCGTTTGTGTGGGAGGAAGGTGGATCGAAGGAAAAAAGAAAATATCCAGGCGAAGGAAAAAACAGAAAAAACTCGAAAAATATGGAAACGACGTAAGGCCTCAAAAAAATAAATAAATGGAACATGCCAAAACACACATTATACGGTGCAATGCACCGATTATTGTCACATTTAACTAATAAATCATGGCCCCCACCAAAGAAATCGGAATGGAAAATTCAAAATGTGTATGGAGGATGGATTAATTAAAAAAATAATACACACTCCAAGGTGCGGACTGGGAGTGGGGTGGAGGTGGGTAAGACAGGGGGGGTGGAAAGGGGAAGGGTAGTGGGGAGTGGGTGACTAAAGAAAAAGAGGCGCGATAAGAGGGGAGCAAGCAGCCGACCACTGGGAGCAAAACAAGACCTGAACTTTGTTAAAAAAAAAAAAAACAAAATTGAAAAATCTGGCCCCCGGGGGTAACCCTTAAAAGCACGGCTCTCTCCTGCCACACCTCTCCCACGGGCCATCCCAATTCGCCTACTCGCGTGCTTCTCCCCATACGTCCCCAACGGTTTAACTTCCATCTGGCCCTCCGCTGTTCCTGCCCTTTTGACAGACATGGCTGCATGTGCAACTTCTATATTTCTCTGTGTGATACAACTGCATGTGTACAGTGCACTTCTTTTCTCTGTAAATACGAGCGTGGCTGTTCACGTGCACTTCTTTCTCTTGCTGTGATACCTGCTGATACTGGGTGCCTGCTCACGGGTGTGCCCTGTCTTGTCTGTTTTTGATAACACTCAGACTGTTCACTGGCCCTTCTTTTCTCTGTGATACGCTGGCTGTCACTGTTCTGAATGTGCTCTGTGATACAGCTGGCTGATGCACTGCACTTTTTACGCAGGCTAACAGCTGTCGTGTTCACTCTGCACTTCTTGTTCTGGATACAGCTGATGTATACTGCAATTCTGTCTCTGTTGATACAGTTTTTCACGTCAAACTCTTTGCTCGTCTCTCAGCGCGTTTCACTGCACTTCTATTTCTCTTGGATACAGCTAGGCTGTGCACGCTGCTCGCGGTTCTCTGTTTATAAATGGCTGTTCCCTGCCTTCCTTTCTCTGTGAACAGCTGGGCTGTTGGTGTACTTCTTGTCCTCCTGTGAAAAATTTGCTGGTTGTCCCTGCGGCTGTTTGTGCATGTCTGTGTTTTGTCTAGACTTTCACATGTTCAATGTGTCTTGTTATTGTGTATATTTGTCCTGAGAAAATAAGTATCGGGCAGCTGTGTTTGGTCTGTGATGAATAGCTAATTGTTTGGGTTTGGTACTAGATTTGCAGGGGGCGTGTTTTGTGCTCTCTCTCTCTCTCTCCTCTCTCAGTCCTGTCCCGTCGTCTCAATCTCTCAAGGGGGGGCGCCTCTCTCTCTCTCTCTCTCTGCCGCCCATCTAGGTTTTTTGGTGTGTTGGGTGTGTGGTTTGTGTGTGTGAGGAATGTTGCGAAAGGGGGGTGTTTGTTTGTGGTGGTAAAGATGAGGGTGTAAGAATGTGAAAGAGGGAGGGGGGGAAAGTGGGGAAGAAGCAGGGACCAATTCATTAGGGTTCTTAAGTGCTGTATATGTCATCCCAGACGTAAAGGGGAGACAATTTATTTTCCTTTTGAATTAAACTCCTTTTTCTCCATCCTGCCATCCTCCTGTCCACCGGCCAACTCGTCTTCATTAGTTTCAATTGGACCCATTTCCTGAGTCTCCCTTGAAGACGTATTAAAAAAAAATCCTCGGGTTCTCCTTATATTACCCCTCTCCAATCCTGCTTCCTTGGTCCACCTTCTCCAATCCCATTCGGTGTACAATCGCTCTCACCCCCCCCACCCCCCCATTTCTAAGATCTGTAAAAATGTGCACAGATCAGGAGGGGTCTTCCCTCCGTCCCATCCTCTTCACAGGTCGTAGGGTGGGCGAAATCAACTTGTGTCAAAAGTTCCACTGCTCAGCAATTCCTTCATGTCGTTTGACACAGATCCTTCTTCTTCCCTGATCGCACATTGGCTCACCTTCACTTGTCATACTGGTCCTGTGCCTCCAATGTCCGTTCTCACAGCTCTTCTGGGTCCCGGTCGCACAGTTAATCTCACTTCACTGTCCATGGGTTCTGTCACGTCCTCCATGTCTGTTCCTCGACACAGGGAGCACCTGATCCTGGTCGCACAGTGCCTCACCTTCACTGTCAATGTCTTCTCCACGACCCTCTTCCATGTCGCCAGGGTGCTTCTCACAGATCTTCTTCTTCCTGGTTCATCCGACGGCTCGGAATTTCGCACAAGTGTCTCACCTTCACTGCCAGTCATTCTCACGGGTCCTCCATGTCTTTCTCACAGACCCTCTCCATGGGTCGCACCAGTGTCCTCACCTTCACTGTCAGGTCCACTGTTCCTCCATTCTCAGACTCTGTCCTGCACAAGTGCTCACACTGTTCACTGTCCGTGGAGTCCTCACGATGTGTCCAGGTCCATGTCCATTCTTTTCCACAGATCTGTTCGCCACAGCTGTCGCACCTTCCTGTCACAACCTCCTGCCAGAGCCTTCACTGCATGGTCTCACGCTTCTTTCCCAAGGCATGCCGGACGGCGGCGTGGCGGGTTAGCGGTAGCGGCGGGCAGGCAGCGGTAGCGGGGGCAGCGGCGGGCGGAGCTGCTGGGCGGCGCTGCGGCGGCGCGTGGTTTCTTCTACCCTCCGCGAAGAATCGGCCACGTCCCACCACGGCGCGTATGACCAACCTGGGTGACCGGCATGGTGCGATGGACCTCAATGAGAAGGTGAAGGCCGGCCAAGGACTTCTTTGGTGCAGCTGCCCTACAACCTCTGCAACGACGATGACGTTCGCCGCCACCCCGAGCAGCGGAGGGACGACTGAACGGTAAACGGCCATGACAGAGCCCAGTTTGGTGTGTTTTGAACAGATGTGTGTGTGGTGTGGTTGGTGTTTGTGTGTGTGTTTGTGTGTGTGTGTGTGTGTTGCGGTGCGCGCGCGCGCGTGCGTGCGTTTGTGTGGTGTTGTGTGTGTGTGGTGTGTGTAACTCAGTGTGGGTGTGTGTGTGTGTGGGTGTGTGGTGCGAGCGAGCGTGCGTGCGTGTCGCGTGTGAGTGAAACGGCTGTGTGTTGGTGGTGTGTGTGTGATGTGTGGTGTGTGTTGTGTGGGGTGTGTGTGTGCGTGTTGTGTGCGCGCGCGCGTGGTGTGTGTGGCGTGTGCGTGGTGTGTGGTGTGTGTGGTTGGTGTTGTGTGTGCGTGCGTGTGTGTGTGCGCGCGCGCGTGCAGAGCGGAAATGAAAAAGTATAACTACTTTACACCTCTTGCCTGTAAAGCAAAACACTTTATGCTTGTTTCTGTCAAGTCAAAGAAACGTTGGACTTCAAAAGGAAAGCACTGAATTAGAATCTAGATTATTTACATAACATGATTCGTGACTGCTCATCTTCTTTTTTCAACCAATAAAACTTCGTTTTCAGAAATGTTCTGAAGCCTTTTTAATGGGAACAAAAAGAATATAAATCACGACGACACGTTTGGGAAGTCGGTAGTCCCAAAACGGTCTACGACCGACACGTCGAAAATTTCAGTTCTTTGTTTTTATGGAAACATCTTCAGAGCATCCTCAAAAATAGATTGTTTGCACGTCATCATTGTATTCGACTTCTGCAGCACCCCCCTCCCCCCTCACACTCCCTTTAAAAAATCATATCTGGGCTGTCTAAAAAGAAAGTGGGCAACAAATGTGGATCCGCTTGGATCGATCCAGATCTCGCCACCAATAATATAGATTCACCCCCCTGCCCATCTTCCCACAACATGTCATGAACTCTCTGGTTCAATATGTATTAATCACTCATGCAGACATAGCATTCATGGGAAAAACGCCTACAGTGACTGGACGGTCGACTACGATCTGGTGTTTCTCTGCAACTCCCTTACTCCCTCCCTCTCCCCCTCTCTGTTTCATTTTAAGTGCGGGTATGCGCCTGAATGTGACGTTTTGGAATGAAATTACCACCACCACCACCACCACCACCACCCCACCACACCACCACCACTATCACCACTACAACTGCTGGATACTTATATAAAACACTATCCAGGAA
>JADBJO010023545.1:17500-26411 GCA_016801955.1 Conus betulinus
TTTGACTGGATGGACACCGGTCAGTGCTGTTTACTTTAACTGGTTGGACAGCGGTCAGTGCCGTTAGTTTTGACTGGATTGACAGCGGTCCGTGTTGTCGTTGGTAGTTTTGACTGGATTGACAGCGGTCAGTGTTGTCGTTGGGTAGTTTGACTAGATTGACAGCGGTCAGTGTTGTCATTGGGTAGTTTTGACTAGATTGACAGTGGTCAGTGTTGTCATTGGGTGAACCTTTTGACTGGATTGACAGCGGTCAGTGTTGTCATTGGGTAGTTTGGATTGACAGCAGTCAGTGTTGTCATTGGGTAGTTTGGGATTGACACGCGGTCAGTGTTGTCATTGGGTAGTTTTGACTAGATTGACAGTGGTCAGTGTTGTCATTGGGTAGTTTGACTGGATTGACAGTGGTCAGTGGTGTCATTGGGTAGTTTGACAGGATTGACAGCGGTCAGTGTTGTCATTGGGTAGTTTGACTGGATTGACGGCGGTCAGTGTTTGTCATTGGGTAGTTTGACTAGATGACAAGTGGTCAGTGTTGTCATTGGTAAGTTTGACAGGATTGACAGTGGTCAGTGTTGTCATTGGGTAGTTTTGACTGGATTGACGGCGGTCAATGTTGTCATTGGGGGTAGTTTGGATTGAAGCGGTCAGTGTTTGTCTTTGGGTAGTTTGACTGGATTGACAGCGGTCAGTGTTGTCATTGGGTATTTTGACTGGATGTGAAGCGGTCATTGTTGTCATTGGGTAGTTTGGATTGACAGCGGTCAGTGTTGTCATTGGTCAGTTTGACTGGATTGAAGCGGTCATTGTTGTCATTGGGTATTTTGGATTGACAGCATGTCAGTGTTGTTTATTTTGGTAGTTTGACTGTGGATTGACAGTGGTCAGTGTTGTCATTGGGTATTTTGACTGGATTGACAGCGGTCATGTTGTCATTGGGTAGTTTGGATTGACAGCCGTCAGGTTTGTCATTGGGTAGTTTGGATTGACAGCGGTCAGTGTTGTCATTGGGTAGTTTGACTGGATTGACAGTGGTCAGTGTTGTCATTGGGTAGTTTTGGACAGGATTGACAGCGGTCAGTGTTGTCATTGGGTAGTTTGACTGGATTGACGGCGGTCATGTTGTCATTGGGTAGTTTGGATTTGACAGCGGTCAGTGTTGTCTTTGGATAGTTTGACTGGATTGACAGCGGTCAGTGTTGTCATTGGGTAGTTTGACTGGATTGAGCGGTCATTGTTTGTCATTGGGTAGTTTGGATTGACAGCGGTCAGTGTTGTCACATTGGGTAGTTTTGACTGGATTGACAGCGGTCAGTGTTGTTCATTAGGTCATGGTGTAGTTTGACTGGATTGACAGCGGTCAGTGTTGTCATTGGGTATTTTGGATTGACAGCGTCAGTGTTGTCATTGGGTAGTTTGAGGGATCGACAGCGGTCAGCGTTGTCATTGGGTATTTGAGGGATCGACAGCGGTCCAGTGTTGTCATTGGGTAGTTTGAGGGATCGACAGCGGTCAGTGTTGTCATTGGTAGTTTGAGGGATCGACAGCGGTCAGTGTTGTCATTGGGTTTTTGAGGGATCGACAGCGGTCAGTGTTGTCATTGGGTAGTTTGAGGGATCGACAGCGGTCAGTGTTGTCATTGGGCAGTTTGAGGGGATTGACAGCAGTCAGTGTTGTCATTGGGGTAGTTTGATCAGGATGAAATGACAGGTCAGTGGAGACCGCGCCCCCAGTGGAGACCTAACGCAGTGAAAAATGTCCTGCTGCCCACCCCTACCCCTCTTACATTGGTTATTTTTATAAACAGCAATTTGTTTTTACTTAGAGAATTTTTTTCCCCCATGGAATTTCTTTTTTCTTTTTCAAATGATTTGTGTGTGTGAAGACTCCATCCTTTTTACACCCCTCCCCCCTCTCCCTTACAACGCTCTTTTTACACAGTAACCCCCTCCCTCCCGCTCTCCCTAACAAATCTCTTTTTACACTGTATTTACCTCCCTCCCCCTCTCCCTAACAACTTCTTTTTTACACGGTATTTAACTCTCTCCCCCCCTCTCCCTAACAATTTTCTTTTTTTACACGGTAATTTCACTCTCTCCCCCTCTCCCTACTCTCCCTAACAATTTTCTTTTTACACGGTATTTAACTCTCTCCCCCTCTCCCCTAACAAATCTCTTTTTTACACGGTATTTAACTCCTCTCCCCCTCTCCCTAACATTTTCTTTTTACACGGTATTTAACTCTCTCCCCCTCTCTCCAAACAACTTCTTTTTACACGTATTTAAACTCTCTCCCCCCTCTCCCTAACAATCTCTTTTTACACGGTATTTGTAACTCTCTCCCCCTCTCCCAAACAACTTTCTTTTTACACGGTATTTAACTCTCTTTCCCCCCCTCTCCCAAACAACTTTCTTTTTACAACACGGTATTTAACTCTCTCCCCCCTCTCCCTAACAAATCTCTTTTTACACGGTATTTAACTCCAAGGCTTTCCATCCTCCAAAGATAAAAAAAAAATCAGAGATTGATGTGAAAGTCTGGTATCATGTGGCCTGAAGAGCAGTGGTGTGTTAGAAGTCTGGTATCATGTGGCCTGAAGAGCAGTGGTGTGTTAGAAGTCTGGTATCATGTGACCTAAGAGCAGTGGGTGTGTTAGAAGTCTGGTATCATGTGGCCTGAAGAGCAGTATGGTGTGTCTATAGAAGTCTGGTATCATGTGGCCTGAAAGGCAGTGTGGTGTGTAAAGTCTGGTATCATGTTGACCTGAAGAGCATGGTGTGTTAGAAGTCAAGTATCATGTTTGCCTGAAGAGCAGTGTGTGGTAGAAGTCTGGTATCATGTGGCCTGAAGAACAGTGGTTGTGTTCTATAGAAGTCTGGTATCATGTGGCCTGAAGAACAGTGGTGGTTCTATAGAAGTCTGGTATCATGTGACCTGAAGAGCAGTGGTTGTGTTAGAAGTCTGGTATCATGTGGCCTGAAGAACAGTGGTCTGTTCTATAGAAGTCTGGTATCATGTGACCTGACAGAATGGTGTGTGTTAGAAGTCTGGTATCATGTGGCCTGAAAGCAGCAGTGTTATGTTCTATAGAAGTCTGGTATCATGTGGCCCTGAAGAGGCAGTGGTGTGTTAGAAGTCTAGTAGCCATTGTGGCCTGAAGAACATGGTGTGTTAGAAGTCTGGTATCATGTGGCCTGAAGAACAGTTGGGTGTTCTATAGAAGTTTGTTATCATGTGCCCGAAGTAGTAGTGGTGTGTTCTATAGAAGTCTGGTATCATGTGGCCTGAAGAGCAGTGGTGTGTTCTATAGAAGTTTTGTTATCATGTGGCCCGAAGAGTAGTGGTGTGTTCTAATGAAGTCTGGTATCATGTGGCCTGAAGAACAGTGGTGTGTTTCTATAGAAGTCTGGTATCATGTGGCCTGAAGAGCAGTGGTGTGTTAGAAGTCTAGTATCAGTGTGGCCTGAAGAGCAGTGGTGTGTTCTATAGAAGTCTCTGGTATCATGTGAACCTGAAAGCAGTGGTGTGTTCTATAGAAGTCTGGTATCATGTGGCCCGAAGAGCAGTGGTGTGTTCTATATAGAAGTCAAGTACCTAAGACATTGTTTTTGACCTGAAGAGCATTGGTTTGTTAGAAGTCGAGTTATCATGGTGGCCTGAAGAGCAGTGGGTGTGGTAGAAGTCAAGTATCATGTGGCCTGAAGAGCAGTGGTGTGTTCTATAGAAGTCTGGTATCATGTGGCCCTGAAAGAGCATGTGGTGTTTTCTATAGAAGTCTGTATCATAGAATCTGGCCTGAAGAGCAGTGGTGTGTTTCTATAGAATTTGTTCTATCATGTGGCCCGAAGAGCAGTGGTGTTCTATAGAAGTCTGGTATCATCAGGCCTGAAGAGCAGCATGGTGTGTTCTATAGAAGTCTGGTATCATGTGGGCCCGAAGAGCAGAGGTGTGTGTTCTATAGAAGTCTGGTATCAGTGTGGCCCGAAGAGCAAGTGGTGTGTTCTATAGAAGTCTGGTATCATGTGGCCTGAAGAGCAGTGGTGTGTTCTATAGAAGTCTGGTATCATGTGGGCCTGAAGAGCAGTGGTCTGTTCTATAGAAGTCTGGTATCATGTGGCCTGAAGAGCAGTGGTGTGTGTTTCTATAGAAGTCTGGGTATCATGGGCCTGAAGAGCAGTGGTGTGTTCTATAGAAGTCTGGTATCATGTGGCCTGAAGAGCAGTGGTCTGTTCTATAGAAGTCTGGTATCATTGTGGCCTGAAGAGCAGTGGTGTGGTTCTGATAGAAGTCTGGTATCATGTGGCCTGAGAGCAGTGGGTGTTCTATAGAAGTTGGTATCATGTGGCCTGAAGAGCAGTGGTCTGTTCTATAGAAGTCTGGTTATCATGTTGCCCGAAGAGCAGTGGTGTGTTCTATAGAAGTCTGGTATCATGTGGCCTGAAGAGCATGGTGTGATAGAGTCTGGTATCATGTTGGCCTGAAGAACAGTGGTGTGTTAGAAGTTGAGCGGGCAAGTGCACGGCATGATGGATGATGCAAGGGCACGGCATGGTGGATGATGGAGTCCAAACCCTCCTTCCACTGCTGACAGTGTCCCTGGTCTGAATCATGTTACCATTTCACCGCTGGCTGCACGTAAGAAGTTTTCAAGCTGTCAAACTCAAAACCCCACAAGTGTCTGTGAGGCACCTGCCAATACAGACATCTGAACATCCAAGGAATTAAGGATTTCTGGAGGTAATTGACGAAAGGCCTCACTGTATAACAACCCCCTCGCTTTTCTTCTCACGCCCCCCCCCTTCCCTCAAGTGATAATGCTCCACTGAAGACTCCGTTTGCTGACACCCCCCCCATTTTATCCTCCTAATTTGTAAGAGGCCTATCGCCCAATAAAGTATTTCTTTTAAATACCCATCCTAGAACACCCATTTCCTTTTTTTAATGTGCGTTTTATAGTGTTACAAAATGACATAGTCGCATGCGACTCAAGTGTGTGTAATGACATAAACACATTTTACTCCAGTGTTGTGTGAATGACATAATCACGTGGTACGCTGGACAAGCTCAGATTATGGCGTTGAGTTCGGCACATTTCTGGTTGTGATGAAGGTTTTCATGGCAGTGTGAGTCAGGTTACTGTGATGAAGGTTTTCATGGCAGTGTGAGCAGGTTTCTGTGATGAAGGTTTTCCATGGCAGTGTGAGGCAGGTTTCTGTGATGAAGGGTTTTCATGGCAGTGTGAGGCAGTTTCCCTGTGATAAGGGTTTCATGGCAGTGTGAGGCAGGTTTCTGTGATGAAGGGGTTCATCGGATTTTAGTTAGCTTTGTTTTTTTTTATCATGCAATTTCATTTTGGGGAGACACACACACACACACACACACACACACACAACACCACACACACACACACACACACACACACGCACACACGCACGCACGCACGTGCACACACACACACACACACACACTACGCACGCACGCATGCATGCACACACGTACACACGCATACACACTCACCTAGAATGTCTATTTTGGTGTGCATGTGATCACCCACATTATGTGCAGTGCAAGTAAACCCACAGACCACTCTAAGAAGAGGATCAAGGAGTATGGTGCCAATCCACGCAAATATATTGCCGAAACAAGTGGAGCAAGCAAGAGAGAGAGAGAGAGAGAGAGAGAGAGAGAGAGAGAGAGAGAGAGAGAGAGAGAGAGAGAGAGAGAGAGAGAGAGAGAGAGAGAGTCGTTTTTACAGAGAAAACAAAATGGGAAAAAGTAGGGCTGAGTCCTGTCTTGAGGACACCCCCCTCCTACCCCCAACATCCCCAGACCTGTTCTCTCTTCCCTCTGCCCTCCCCCCCTCCCCTTCCAGTGCCTGAATGAAAACAGTCGTAATGGGCTGGAGAGACTGGAGAGGAGGGGGGGGGGGGGCGGGTGGTGGTTTGGTGGTGGGTTAGGGAGTCTGCCGGGAGAGGAGAGGGGTGGGGAGGAATCAGGATGGTGGCAGGAAACTGCTCTATGGTGGGGGTGGGGGAAAGGAATGGGGAGGGTGGGGGGATAGGGGGAGGTGAGCCAGGCGGAATGGAAGGGCAGCAGTTTCAATTTGGGGGGGGGGGGGGGGGGGGGTGGGGGGGCTGAGGGGCTATGGTAAGGGAGAGACGACGACTTTGTGGTCAGATGGTGAAGAAAGAAGAGTTGAGGGGGTGTAGTGTCTGCTTCTGGGTGGGAAGCGGGGGACGGAGGAGGGGGGTGGTGGTGTTATGGTAGGGCAGATGGGTGCAGTAACGGGCATCCATATTGAGATTAAGAAGCAGAGAGAGAGAGAGGAGAGAGAGAGAGACGTGGCTAGCATGTGGAGGGTATTTTGGGGTGGGAGGGAGAGGTGGGGAAGGGGGGAGGGCTGGGAAAAGCAGAAGGAATTTTTGGGAAGGTTGGGGGCTGTTTAGTTTGGACTTGCTGAGATATTGATCCCTCCTTGCTCTCTCTCTCTCTCTTCTCTCTCTCCTCTCCCTGTCTGTATATGTGTGTGTGTGTCTCTGGTGTTGTGTCTGTGTGTGTGTGCTTCTGCTTCCTCTGCACTCTTTCTGTGCTTCTGTCTTTGCTCTCCCGTCTCTCTCTCTCTTTTTTCAACACACACACACACACCACACACACACACACACACACACACACACACCCACCACACACACGCTTGCACTTGCACTCACACAGACATGCCGATTGATTCTAAAAGGGGAAAACTCAGAGGAGGATTAAGGTGGTGGTGAAACGTAGATCGAATTCCTTAAACTGGGAAGATGAAATTTAAAGCATCTAATCCACCACCCCTTTCACATCTCTCTCTCTCTCTCTGTCTCTGTCACACACACACACACACACACACACACACACACACACACACACCACACACCAGAGAGATAAAGCGAATGATGCTTAAAAAAGAAAAAAAAGGAGAGGGGGGGTAGTTTCGCCCCTTGTGATGTAAAATGTAATTCCTTTAAGCTTGGAAGATGAAATTTCAGGCACCCGACCCACCATCCCCTCTCTACATGTATCTCTTTCTCCCTTCGCTTCTCTCTCGTCCTCGTCTGTTTCACCTCTCTTCTCTTTCTTCATCTGTCTCTGTCCTGTTGCTCTGAATTCAGTTGGAAGGGAAAAAAATCCCCCGCTTTCCCCTGTGCCCAGCTTGTTATTCATTGAATGATTTTTTTTTTTTCTGGATGAAATGAAATGCTGGGATTTTGAACTGATTTGATTCAGGGTAATAGACGGGGAGGTCACCTCCACTTGGCCTTCCTCGTTGTGACTCAGGAGAGAGAGAGAGAGAGAGAGAGAGTAGAGAGAGAGAGAGTGTGTGTGTGTGTGTGTGTGTGTGCAGCATTGGCAGAAAATTATGTAGAAGAGATGTTGTTGTGTTGTTGCACCCTGGCTAAAAGACTCCAGGGATCATCCGAACAGACGAAGTACTTGAACCTACACTATGGTACAAATGCATCAGCTAGGGATGAGAACATTACGTTTGTGACCGTTTTCGATTACCCCCGCCACATGGGCAGCCACACTCCGACCTCGGAGGATTTTGGAGACTGATAATGTTATGCTGCCTAGGAGCTTGTTTCTCAGCCGAAGACAATCCCTGCATACTATGCAGAGCATAACACTATTTTGATTTAAGCTTTGGTGTTTCTAGCCTATGTCAATTGGCGTGACACAGTCGTAAGCCAAGGCGTAGCAGAAGAGATGATTTTGGTAATCTGCAATGGAGGTAATCTAGTATGCTTCTCCGTTGAAACTATGACTCTAGATCTGTTTGCATGGCTTATAAATTGAGAAAAGGTAATTCTGTTTGTAATGGAAAGATATGCCGTGTCTTCCTCTGATTATTCAAAAAAAAACAACTGGTCTAGTAAGACACATTAGCTGCTGAACAGTTCAGGCCAGAGAGAGAACATGCAACACATGGGTGTGAAGAGGTGCACCTGGAATGCCGACATTGTTGCCGACAGTTGTGATTCACAGATGATAATCACCGTTGATCAGTTCAGACGATCTGCATGGCGTGGTTTGGATGGGACGTTGGCTTACCAAGTGACACAGGCACAACACAAACTGCACAATGACCTTCTCCCCCACCTGAGAGAAGACAACTTTATTCTCAGTGGACATACAGGCTTTATGCTCCTCTAATTTTTTTCCGGAACAGGTCTATTTGTGTTTACGAATGCACATGATCATTGCGTGTGTGTGTGTGTGTGTGTGTGTGTGTGTGTGTGTGTGTGTGTGTGGCGTGCGTGCGTGCGTGCGTGCGGTGCGCGCGCGCGCGTGTGTGTGTGTGTGTGTGCTTGCAAGTGAGGAAATGCGTATGCGTGACGCTGATAGAGGGAGAGAGCATGCACAGAGTTGCAGTGATAGAACAGTTCCAGTGCTTACATCGCATCCATTGATAGAAACAGACGAAGAAAAAAGTCCTATTTCATATTCCTTGCCATTGTATTGTTATCATGATGGTCGTTGAAATATGAGATGAGCATGTACTGAAAGCAAAGGAGTTTGTAGTCAGCATGTGGTCATCACAGGCAGTTGATTAGCTGGCGTTGTGGTCTGTCCACTGTCAGGGATGAGGGAATTGGAAACGCTTCCCCTCTCGTCCCTTTCCATAGGAACTTTTTCAGCTGTGAAAAATGTTGGAATGTTGATTTATGTTATTTATGGATTTTCGCATGTAACGAAAACAGATTTTGCTGTGTGTCACCGTTCAATCCGCACTACACCTTCCCTTCACCATTCAGATCAATAGCTAGTCTCCGCGCCTTTTCAAAGAATATGGGACGTGAAAATTATTAAATGTTTGTGGAAGGCTCCAGATTGTTATGATTGATTCGTGTATTATATGGCCAGATTGGCACATTTT
>JADBJO010023546.1:0-5000 GCA_016801955.1 Conus betulinus
CTAACAGTGATCTTAGACAGTATGTAAGTGTGTGTGTGTGTGTGTGTGTGTGTGTGTGTGTGTGTGTGTGTGTGTGTGTGTGTGTGTGTGTGTGTGATGTTTTGGGTGTGTATGCATGCAAACAGTTGGTGTCGATTTGGGGGGCGAACGTAGGTATGTACAATGCAATTAGGCCTAGATTAAAAAAAAAAAAAAAAAAAAAAAAAAAATAAAAAAAAAAAAAAAAAAAGTAAAAAACACCACATAACTGGATCCAAAACTTTCAAAGAAACACTAAATAAGCAACTAACACCAAGATTAAGAAAATAAGGTAGACGTTAAAGTAAATGTCCAACTGGGCTCTTGATCAGTCCTTGAACAACTTCAAAAATGTTCGTTTCGTCAGAGATGATGTCTTCAAAGACTGACATCGACGGTCAGTGTTCAACAACCAAGCAGGTAAATAGGGTTTCATTCTATCGCACAAAAATAGTAGATGGAACGGAGTGATTTGCTGGCCACAAATACAAGTCACATGTTTACAGAATTTGGTTTTCAAAAGGTAAGAAAACATTAAACTTCTTGAAAATGGTGAGTCAACAATCCTGGGGTAAAGAAAGACAGTAAAGTATTAACACATTTAGCTACTGCGCTTGTACGATCAAAACTATCCTATGCCCAGGAGACATTTTTTTCAGCCCCAAAATATTTAATTAAAAAGTTGCAGAGTATCGATAGTAAAGCTTACAAGATAGCTCTTGGTGTCCCGGTTCATGCATCACTTTAAAAAACTATATGGAGATCGGAATATTACCTTTTGAAGAAAATATGAAACTTGCATCTGCAAAATATATTTTAAGAAGTCATACACTACAAAATCTTAATACCAGTGAAACTGAATTAAACTCAGAAATAAATTTTCCTAAACGGGCTCAAAAAATTGATTCTCTAAAATCGATAGCCTCATACACATCTGACTTATTTACAAAAGCAGGCACTGCACCTCAAAACGTAGCTCCTCGGGTGTCTTTTAGCACTATCCCGGAATGGGAACTTTGTAGAGCAAATTGACATAGACTATACAAGTTTAAGAAAAAAATGATGGACCCTTGTTGCCAACGAATGTTAAGTCACATATAAATGAAACTTATATAAATCACCTTAAAATCTATACAGATGGTTCTGTACTAGACAATCATTTGTCTGGTTCAGCATTCATAATTCCATCCTTAAAAAAATAGAGAAAGGTTACCACCTTGGAGAGAATATTTCCATATTTACTGCGGAACTTGTTGCCATTATTATGGCATTAACCTTTCTTCTTGATTTTCGATTTCCTGTATTTCAAATACTACTTTGTGTTGATTCAAAATCAGTCCTACAAGCTCTAAAATTTTCGAACACAAGTGGACTGGCAGTGCGGTCACAATCTGTACATGAGAAGCAAAGAAGTCCATGGAATGCATCGATCGATCTCTCCTGTACAACCTTCTAAACCAGAAACCGTTGGCAGTTTCCAGTCTCGTGTGACGTGTTGGACGCCTTCGGACTAAAACCATTCCATGTACCCAGACAACTTGCTGTTCATTTTTTTTTTTCCCCGCATTTCGTTTCGACTCTTTACGTTTTCGAGCCCTGTTCATAATTTTAAGTTACATTTCCGATTTCAAACCGTGACTTGCCACCGTTTGTGTATGATGTACCACCGTCTTTCCTCATCAGTTTCCGCATTTTTCCGGTCTTGTCCCCTCTTTCTCTGTCTTTTGTGCTTGTTTCCATTTCCACTTTTTTATGTATTATCCTCTCTCGATGGTATTCCCACGCTGCTCATTCCAGCAATTTCATACACTGTTATATTGTCTCGTGTTGCAGTGCCTGCAGTTGCAGTCTATACTTCTTTCCTGTGGCGTTCAGCATGAATGGACGACGACGCGCGCATCCAATTTCGAGGGCCTGAACGAACGAAGAAGCGCAGTCGCCTTCTGCTCCACCTGGACAGGTAAAGACATCATTTGAAACAAGACTTTAGGTCTAAGCCAGGCAAAAACGTGTGAATTTTTGACATATGTATACCTCGGCAGATGATACAGAATAATGCATTGAACAGTATTGCCCGGACAGGAATTGTTCTGTGCTTTGTTGATGACTGATGTTTGTAACGTGTAAAGATACCATTAGTCAAATATTCAAGGGTCGGTTTGCTGTTGTCTATGAAGTGTACGTTACTAGACGTATTGTTAAGCGCATTGCTTAACTGCTGCGAAGATCAGACGCTAAAATACGGTTCTCATCAACAGGACCACAGATTTCCTGCATCAACGGCTGCGGAACACCCAGACCGGGACGAGCGAACTCGGCGAGTGCAGCTAAGTAGTCTTCTAGCTTCTTGTGCTTCTCATCCTCTCACATTTTTCCCTTCTTTTTTTGTTTTGTTTTTTTTTTTCCAGTGTGCCTGTTCCTTCACAGTCGAGTGGGCTGATGTGGTCCTATCTTGTTCTTGAATAAGGTTTAGTACCTGGTATCAGTGTGATCTTTCAGATTATATTGTTATCGTCATTATGTAGCGCCTGTCCTCGATTAGAAATCAAGCTCTGATTGCTTTACAGTCCACACTCGCATTTACACAAGGAACTTCCGACCTGGGGTGGAGCTGAATGAAGATCCGCCTGCTGATGCAAATCATTCGTTTTCCATCATCCAGGTGAACATCAGTCACTCAGACTTTTTCTTACAAGGCTGAGAGTCTTTTTATCCTTCAGTTTTATGTCCACTCTATGAGAAAAGTGTCTGCCCTTCTCCACCCCTCCAAGGGGCTTCGTGTCCTCTGCCTATGAGGCTTGCTGACCCTTTCCTCACCCCTCCATGGGGCTTCATGTCCTCTGCCTATGAGACTTGTTGACTCTTTCCTCACTCCTCTATGGGGCTTCGTGTCCTCTATGAGACTTGCTGTTTGCCTTTCCTCACTCCTCCATGGGGCTTCGTGTCCTCTATGAGGCTTGCTGTCTGCCGTTCCTCACCCCTCCATGGGGCTTCGTGTCCTCTATGAGGCTTGCTGCCTGCCTGCCGTTCCTCGCCCCTCCACGGGGCTTCGTGTCCTCTGTGAGGCTTGCTGTTTGCCTTTCCCCACTCCTCCACGGGGCTTCGTGTCCTCTGTCTATGAGGCCTGCTGACTCTTTTTCTACCACTGGATTTTGTGTCCTTTTGTAAGCGTTTTTTTGTCCAATCTCTATCCCTACCCCTGGGTATTGTGTCCCCTTTTTCATAAGATTTGGTGAGCCCGTCCCATGCACCCTCCCCCTCCCTCCCTCCCCTGCGGGTTTTGTGCCCTCCCTATAGAAGGTTCGGCGTCTCTTAACCCTGAGTTTCGTGTGCTCTTTCTGTAAGGTTCGGTTTTCTCCTCTATCCCCCCACCTCCCCCTCCCCCCCGACCTGGTTTCGCGTCCTATGTCTACAGGGTTCAGTTACTCTTGATCCCTCCACACGTTTTCTTGTCCTCTTTCTACAGGGTTTCGTGTCCTCTTTCTGTAAGGGTTCAGTGTCCCCCCCCCCCCCCCCCCCCCCCCCCCCCCCCCCCCCCCCCCCTCCATCGGTTCCATGTCATCTCATCTTTCGGTAAGAATCGATGTTTCTTCTCCCCGGGCGGTTGCGAATCCCTTTATATGAGGTTCGGTGTGTCTCTTTTACTCCGTCACATGGTTTCGTATCCTCTATTAGGGTTCGTTTTGTTTTGCTTTTTGTTTTGGTTTCGCCCATTCACAATGACGTGTTCTTTCTTCAAGTTCCGGTGACTCTCATTCCCTGCGGCATTGTTTCGTTTCTGCTATCTGTAAAGCACGGTGTATCTTCCTCACCGCCTTTCCAGGGTTTCTAGTCTTTTAGTACGGTTTGGTGTCAATCCTCTCTCTCACCCCCACTCCGGGTTTCTTTTTCTGTAAGGATCGGTGTGTCCACCCCTCTCCCGGATTTCCTATCCTTTTTCTTTAACGTTCGCCGTTCTTTTCCCAACCCCCAGTGTCTCATGTCCTCTTAAATAAAGATCGGTTCTCTTCATACCCCCCACCCCCCCCCCCTTCCTCTACACCCCCCTGGGGTTCTTGTCCTTTTTTCTTTATGAATCGTCGCTACTTTTCGCGCCCACAGTTTCGTGTCGTTTCCCACGAAGTCCGTGTGTCTTATCTCCTCTCCACAGTGTTTCGGGTTATCTTTCTACAAAGATGGTTCTCAAAACGCACACCCAGCCCCTCCTTCTCTACCCCTCCCCCTGGTCAACAGGGTTTTGTCTCCTCTTTCTACTTTGTCCTGCACGTCTCCCAACAAGGTTCCCCCCCCCCCCCCCCCCCCCCCCCCCCCACAGAATTTACTGTCCTCTTTCAACAAGGTTCAGTGTTTCCTTTCCCAAGTTTCGTGCCCCCGCTCCCCCCTCCTCCCCCAAAAGGTGTTCTCTGTCGGATTACTTTTTCCTGTACCGTTCGGTGCCTCTTCTCCCATTACATGGTTTTGTGTTATCTTTCAAGTTAGGTGTGGTGTGTCGTTTCTCCTTCATGATTTTGTGTTATCTTTCAAATAAGGCTCGGTGTGTCGTTTCTCCTTCAGGATTTTGTGCTTTCTTTCAAATTAGGCTCGGTGTGTCGTTTCTCCTTCAAGGTTTCGTGTTTTCTTTATCTAAGGCTCTGTGTTTCACCCACCCACCCACCTTTCAGGGTGTCCTGTCCTCTTTCTAGAACTGGTGTCACTTTTCACTGCAAGCAGTCTCGTGTTCTCTTTCTACAATGTTCAGTGGCTCTATTCCCCATCACAGGTTTTCGAGTCCAGTTTCTGTAAAGTTAGGTGTCTATCTCCCACTCCTTCAAAGGTTTTGTGTTTTCTTTTTATAAGGTTCGGCGTCGCTTTATCCATGAACAGGGTTTTGTGTCTTCTTTCTTTAAGCTTCAAGATCAGTTTCACTTTCCCCACCCCCACCACAAAAAAGAGTTTTGTATCCTCTTTCTGCAAGGTTCGGTGTCTTTTCCTCTCCCATAGGA
>JADBJO010023546.1:15000-26410 GCA_016801955.1 Conus betulinus
TAGGTTCAGTGTCTCTCTCACTTTCCCCAGAGGGTTTCATGTACACTTCCTGCATGGTTGTTGGGTGGGTGGGGGGGGGGGGGGGTAATCTTCTCTCACCACAGGGTGTTGTATTCCCTTGTAAGATTAGGTGTCTTGTTTTTCCCCTCTGCAAGATTTCGTGTCCTCTTGGCTGTAAGGCTAGACACCTCTTCTCTCCCCCACCCCCTTCAGAGTTTCACGTCCTCTCTTCTTGAGATTCTGTGTACCTCCCCCCCCCCCCCCCCCCCCCCCCTTCTCCTGCAATTTCCATATCCGCTTTCAATAGGAATCTTTTACTCCCCAGCCTTGCAGTTCGTGTCCTTTTTCAATGAAGTTTGGTGTATTATTCCCTCAGTCTCCACCCTCAATCTCATTTGTTTTATATTCTCTTTCTGTGTTTCGATGTTGGTTTCCCCCAACAGCATTTTTGTCCGTCTGTAATATTCGGTGTTCCCCTTCCCCTATCCACTCCCCTATCATGTTTCGTGTGCTCATTCTACAAGCATCGGTGTTGGTCCCCCCCCCCTCTCTCTCTCTCTCTCTCTCTCTCTCTCTCTCTCTCTCTCTCTCTCTCTCTCTTTCATGGTTTCATGACCTTTTTCTATAAGGTTCGAAGTTTCTGCACCTATCCACCCACATACCACCAGGTTTCGAGACTTTTCTACAAAGATTCTGTGCCCCCCTCCCCCCCCATCTCCTCGAGACGATGGTCGCTCAACCCCCTCCAAGCAACAGGTTTTTATGTGTGATTAAACGGTCTTTTACCATTATTTTCACACAAGAATAGTTTGCCGAAGCGAAGCTTTCGGCCTCCATCCAGAGGCGTTCGTCAGCGCCGAATGTCTCGCTGATTGAGTTGGGTTCGGTGCACGTGATCTCGAGATGAACTCGAGTCACGCGACCGAACAAGGGAAGTGTAGGCTGCATGCTGGTAGGTTATGTCGCCCCCGGTCTCGGTGCCCCCCAATCCCCCAATCCCCACCGGTTTTGCACCTTCCGTGTCTTTCTTTCTTTAAGGTTCGGTGTCACTTCCTCCCTCTCCCACAGTGTTTCGTGTTCTGTTTACAAGGTAAGAACACCCCCCCCTCCCCCCGCGCGGGTTTCTTGTCCTATTTTTTTTGTAAGGTTCGTCTTCCGTCCCAGCCTCCACAGGGTTTAGTATCCTATAGGGGCTACTGTCTGTCATCTCCCCCCTGCAACTCCCAGGCTTTCATTTCCTCGTCTGACGCTTAGTGCCCCTCCTGCTCCCCAGGCCTTGTGTCCTTCTGTAAGGCTTAGTTTGCTCCTTCCAGCCTTTCATGTCTACCCTTTATATGGCGGAGTATCTTGACCCACACAGGATTTCATGTGTTCTTTCAATAAGGTTTAGTGTTTCTTCCCTCCCTGACTCCCACCCCATGGTTTCGTGTCCTCTTTCTGTAACATTCTCATACTCCCATACTCCCCCCCTACCACCACCACCTTTCTTTATCCCCGCTTCCCCCACGCCTCTTGCGTATGCTTGTACGAGGCTTAAGGTCTTTACCCCTGACGGGGTTTTCTGTTTTCTTTCTATGAGGTTCAGGTCTCTTTGCTCGGCCACAGGGTTTCGTGTCTTGTTCTCGTTAGGGTTAATGTCTCTTCTCCCAACCCCTTGGTGTTTTGTGTCCTGTTCCTGTGGAAATAGGTATATCTTTCACACCTGGCTATCCCCTGCAGGGTATTGTGTCTTGTTTCTGTAAAATTCGCTGTCGCACCCACCCACCCACCACTGGCTCTCTTGTATTTCTATAAGGTTCAGAGTCTCTTTACCGACTAGAATTGCATGTGCTCTTTCTATAAGGTTTCGTGTCTCTGCTCCCCCCCCCCCCCCCCCCCCCCCCCCCCCCCCCCCCCCCCCCACACACACACACACACACACACGCGCACTCGCATTTCTCACTTCCCAGGGTTTCGTATCATTTTTCTTTTAGGTTCGTTGTCTCTTTCCCGCTCCTGTCCACATGGTTGATTTTGTCGATAAAGTTCAGTGTTTCTTTTTCTCCACCTGGAGGGTTTTATGTCCACTTTCTACATGGTTAGGTGTCTTTCTTTCTTCTCCCTAGGGTTTTGTGTTCCTTTTCAAGTTTCGGTGTCTTTTTTCTGTCGTAAAGGTTCCGTGTCCCCCCCCCCCCCCCCCCCCCCCCCCCCCCCCCCCCCCCCCCCCCCACTCCCTCCACCTCCCCCACTTCCGCCGCGCCATCTCCCGCTCTGTCTCCTTCAGGGTTTTGTGTCTTTGATTTGATAAGTTTTAGTGTCTCTTTTCTTTCCAGCCTCCCCCTCCCCAAAAGTTGTGTCAGCTTTCTGTAAGAATCTGTGTCTCTCGCCCCACTCCTCGCCCCACAGGGTTTTTTTTTTATCGTCTGTCCGTGGAATTCTGTCTTTTCCCTGCCACACGATTGTAAGTCCTCGGGGTTTAGCACCTTCTCCTGTAATATTTGGCCTGTCTTTTTCCACTCTTTAAGATTTCGTGCCTCTTTCTATAAGGTTCGGTGTCTATTTCACCCTGCCATTTCGGTTTTGTATTGTCTTTTCATAATGTTCGGTGTATCTTTCCCTCCACCACAACCACCATCCCCCCCGGAGTACTGTGCCCTCTTCCCGTGAAGTTCGGTGTCATTTCCCTCCTCACATACCTTCTTGTCCTGTAAGATCTCGGTGTCTCTTCCCTTCACCCATACCAGTGTTTTGTGTCCTTACTCTCAAAGACAGTGGGTGCCTCCCTCCCCTCCTCCCCCCCCCCCCCCTTTACTCCCACCCATGCAGCAGTGTTTCGTGTCTTTTTTTTCTACGAGGCTCAGAGTCTCCCCACTTAACCCCCCAGGTTTCAAGACTTCTTTCCACAAATTTTCAGTGTCTCACCACTCCAGAATTTTGTGTCCTACAGTGTTCGGTATCTGTTTTGCCACCATAAATTTTAGTGTCGTCTTTTCTTGAGGTTCGGTGTCTTTCTTCCACCCGCCCACTCCCCCCACCCTCCAGGGGTTTCGTGTCTTTACATAAGAGTTTGTGTCGCAATCATCCACCAGGTTTCGTATTTTACTATAAGGTTCGGTGTAAACCTCCTCCTCGCCCCCCCCCCCCCCCCCCCCCCCCCCACCTCCCTCCCCCCTACCTCCCCACTACCCCCCTTCTTGGGTTTCGAGATCTCTTTCAACGTACGTTCTGTGTACCCATCAACCCGACACCCCTCTACCCCCTTTCTCCCTGGTTTCGTAATCTCTCTCTTTACAATTTATTTGTTTTCCCCTAAACGATTCTGTGCCCTTTCTATACTGTTCAGTGCATTTCTTTTTCCCCACGCCACAGGGGGTTTTGTGTCTTCCTTTAATGAGTTTCGGCGAGCCTCCAATCCCCCCCCACCCCCCCCATACGGGAGAAGGGGGGGGGGGTGTCTTCTATCGAAAAGGATCAGAGTTTCTCTACCCCACTCCACAAGATTTCATACTCTTTTTTTCTGACAGGTTCGGGTTCGTTTTTTTTTTTTTTTTTTTTTTTTTGTCTGTAAAGGTTTCGGCGTCCTTCCTCTTTCGTCCACTCTAGGTTCCTAGGTTTCGTCCACTCTAGGTTCCTAGGTTTCGTCCACTCTAGGTTCCTAGGTTTCGAGTCCTTTCTGTAAAGGTTCGGCGTCCTTCCTCTTTCGTCCACTCTAGGTTCCTAGGTTTCGTCCACTCTAGGTTCCTAGGTTTCGAGTCCTTTCTGTAAAGGTTCGATGTCTCTCCCTCCACCGTCTGGGGTTTCCTTTCCTTTTTACGAGGTTCTTGCGTCCCCCTACATTCTCCCGCGTGCCTCCCCACCCTCCGCCTCCGGATTTACTTTTTTCTAATAGGCGTGGATTTGTCTATTGCATCCCCACCCCTCAGGGTTTTTGAGTCTTCTTTCTGCGAGGCTCTGTATTTCTCCCCACACCCTCCCACACCTCTGGCTTTGTAGTCGTGTGTTTGTACAAAGTTTCGGTGTATTTGAATTCCTTTTTTAGAAGGTTAGCTCTATTCTCCAACCTCCACCCCCACCCCCAGCGGGTTTTGAAACCTCTTTCTTTAAGATTCGTGTTTTTTTCTCGGCCCCCGGATCACCCGGGTTTCGAATCCCCTTTCTACAAGTTTCGGGTCCCAGTCCGTACTACCCCCTCCCTTCTGGGTTTCGTGTCGTCTTTTTAGAAGGTTCGCTGTCTTCTCCCCCCCACCCCCCCCCCCCCCCCCCCCCCCCCCCTTCCAGTGTGTTTTGCTCTTTCTAGGTTAGCTATCTCTTACCTCCCAGAGGGTTTCGTGTCCTCTTCATATAAAGTTCGATGCCTGACCCACCGCCACCCTCCTCAACAGAGTTTTGTTTTCCTACGGGGTTGAGAGTCCGCCCCCCACCCCCCCCCCCCATCCCACCCCACCCCTTCGTCCAAAGCTTCGTGTTCTTCTGCAATGGTTAGTTTCTTCCTTTCATTTTCTCTCCACTTTCACACAATGTTGTTTTCCTCTCAGCGTGTCGTGTCTTTATTACCTTATAATTTTCTCATGGGATTTACTGCCTTTTTAAGGGGTAGTGCCGCACTTTCAGATTTATTTCTCTCTTTTCACTGACTTTGGTGTGGGCTTTCCATCTGGTTTAGCATTTCACCCAGAGGGTTTTGTGTCTTTTCATACAGTTTAGTGTCCTCTTTTCGTTGAACTTATCTTTGCCATGTGTTCAGATTGGAGTCATCTTTTTATAGAGAGTTTGTCTTCTTTTTGATTGATTGTCCTTTGTTCATATTGTCCTTTGTTCATATGGTTTGGTGTTTTCTTTTTGTTGAATTTAATGTCCTCCTTTCAAACAGTTCAGTGTTCTTTTTCTAAGGGTGTTATCGACCTTGCACAGAGTATAGTGTCTTCGTCTTCTTTTCGCAGCATTTAATGTCCTTTCTATTGTTTAGTGTCCTCTTTTCATAGAGCTCTGGATCCTCCTTTCGTGTAGTTGAATGTTTCCTTTTTTAAGAGTTCATGGTCTCCGTCGTTACAGTTTATTGTTCTGTCTTAAAACGTTTCAGCGTTTTTTCCCCACAAGGTGCACTGTCCTCTGTCATCACATGCAGTGTCTTTCTGGTAGGGATAGTGTCTTACTTGAGTAGAGTCTAGAGCAATCTTTTAAACATTTTCGTTCTCTGCTTCAAACGGCTGTTCTGTGTAGGACATAGGTTCAGTTCATGAGTTTTAGAATGTCATTCTTTCCCATTGTTTAGTGCCTTATTTTCGTAGGTTTTTAGTGTTAGGGATGCGTGCGTGCGCGCGTGCGTGTGTGTGTGTGTGTGTGTGTGTGTGTGTGTGTGCGTGCGTGCGTGCGTGCGTGTGTGTGTGTGTGTGTGTGTGTGTGTGTGTGTGTGTGCGCGCGCGCGCGCGCTTCCCATCTGCTGCAGAGAGAAGAACCAGACAGCTGTGCGAAGTTAGTGCTGACGCTGGCTGTACCATGCCTGGTTGAGGTATAGAACTTAAGCCGGATGGGTCGGTTGTGCACCAGGTGCCTTGTGGGTCTTCAGAGGACACCACATTCCTCTCGGAGAGGGCGGGTGTGACGACAGACCAGAAGACGGCCAGTCCAGGGCTACACAGCAGAGATGAGAAGATAACACACCACTTTAAGTGGTGAAGACAATTAACGTACTGTGGAACAGTCGTATTCTCATTAGGATCAAATGAAAAGAAGCGGAATGGTGTTTAATGTCGAAGTCACTCCAGTCTGACGAACACAGCGGTAAACACTGTATAGACACATATGCATATTCCGGTCCGTTTTGTTCATAGCGACCTTTTTTTTTCTTATGGTGTTGCAACTGGAAAACGTGTACGTTTTTTTGATGGGGAAGTTGGTAAAATACTTTAAATGTTGTTCACATGATATATCTTGTTAACCGAAGTATTGTTCTTATGACCAGAGAATGAGAGAAGAAAAACTTAATAGAATCAGAACAGATTAGCTTAAGAAAGTAAGATTTATTTACATACAAAGTCAAGTGTTAAAGAGAAATACCAGCGCAAATGTCAACAGGAGAGCAAGAACTGCGGTCGGCTGGGCTATAAGCAACATTACCTTACCTTTGGCTGCGGAGAGGGTGACCAGGACACGTGACTGCAGTGGATCACAAGCTTCACCAGCGTATCGACCACAGCAGTGTTCACAGCACCTGGTTCTTTGGCGGGGCTTGACGTCTTTTGTGTGGTTTTAATCGGCCCCCCCCCCCCCCCCCCCCCCCCCCCTCAAGGACTCCGTGTCTTTTTCAGTCACAGGATTCAGTCACTTTGGTTTACATATTTAGTGTCCCCTTCGTTCAGAGGTTCAGTAGTTTCTTCATTTGACAGGTTTTTGTGTGTTCTTTCCCAAGGTTAGTGCCCCCTCCATCCACACATGAGTGTGTCTTATTTCTCGAGCTTTTGGTATTGTGCTTTCTACAGAGTCTGTCTTTAATATGAGCAGCATGTGCGCTCTGGGGGTTGTTATGTCGGTCTTCTGTGGAACAAGGATACATCACACGGGGTACCAGAGGGAGCATTTTCTGGAAGGGCGTGAAAGATTGACTCAAAGTTTTGCAGCGTGTTACATGATTCAGTGATCTGGAACATGGACGCATGTTTTCAGATAAACTGGGTCTGGCTGCAGTGCTGTTGAGGAATTTTTTTTATCCTTCCGAAATGTTTCCTAGTGCGCACCTGGTACCTCCTGGCCTGAGTATCCATAAATCCACAAAAAGTCCGGCATTATAATCACGAGTCAACATGTGGATCTTTCCATAGCTATTAATGTCTTTATTTCATAAGGTGTCGTCCGTCAAATAGTCAGCAATGTTCTCCGTTCATAGATTTAGTATCATTTAGCGTTCTTTCATGGTTGTTTTTGAGGGATTAGTGTCTTTTTTTCATATGATTTTGTGTCCTCATTTTACAGGCTTTAGCATTCTTTCTGTTCGATGCGGTGTCTTGTTTTCGTAGGGTTTAGTGTCCTCCTCTCATAGAGCTTAATGTCCTTTATACAGTTTAGTTTCCATTTTTTCTGGTTAGTGTCTTCTTTCCCTCGAATTTAGTATCTGTTCATATGGTTTGGTGTTATCTTTTTATAGGTCTTGGTGGGATAAGCTCCAAGCAGAAGGGACGTCCTCGAATCAACACAGCCCATGACGTCAGTGCCCGAACTGCGCGAACGCTTCACCAGAGCCGTTGTCAAGGCCGTATAGGACTGCCCGACAGACCGCGCTTCATCATGGTGGAACCACATCCGCGATGCCACCTACCAGTCCGCCTCGGACACCTTTGGGAAGAGAGTGAGGAAGAATAAAGCAGCCTGGTTCGAAGCAGGAGTCGTGGAGATGGAGCCTGCCATTGCTGCTAAGCGAGCTGCACTCCAAGATCACAAGAGAGAGCCCTCAGAGAACACACTAGCCGCACTCTGAAAAGCTGGCAGCAACGCCCAGCAGATGGCCGGAAATGCGCCAATGAGTACTAGCTAAACCTGTGAAAGGGTATTCGTATCTCCGCCGACTGCGACAGCATCCGCGCCATGTGCTAAGGCATGAACAAAGCGTTCGGCCCTAGCGCCATCAAGATCGCCCCTCTAAAATGTACATCCGGGGATCATCGACTGCAGCAAACAGATGGAGAGATGGGCGGAGCACTACCAGGAGCACTACTGCAGGGAAAACTGCAGGAAAACCCAGCCACCCACACAGCCTTCGAAAACACCACCCCCTGCCATGGAAGAGCTCGACGCCCCACCCACCATTGAGGAACACGGCAAGGCATCGACACGCTAGCCTGTAGTAGTAGTAAGAAACTCGTGGAGAGCGTGGCAGCAGAGAGTACTCGGAAGAGAAAACCCCCTTCAAGCAAGTGTTTCGGCCCTTATCTCCTGACACTCTGGGGGGGGGGGGGGTTGGGCCACACCCGGTTCATGACTCCGGATGTCCCTCTGCTGCCCTTTTTTCCCATCTTGGGACGAGCCATGGCTGGGATTCGAACCCATGCCCCTCTGGACATGCTCATTTTCCACTTAATGACTCGCGCACTAACCACTGAGCCCTGGGACACCTGATATTTGTAGGAAAGTTAAGCCTTATGAAGTTCACTTTTGTTCCTCCTAGACCAGATCCAGCTTGAACACCTCTCTGCTGCTTCTGCCATTGCTTTCAGGGCTCTGTTTTTTCCCTCCCTGCAACTGAGAGCTGTTTCATGAGGCTGTATGCAGACGTTCCTACAACCCCCCCAAGCTCCAATTTCTGCAGTGAGGACTTTGACCTGATAGCCTTCTCTCCTCAGGCTGTTTGCCAGATCAGCATACTTTTCAGTCTTGTAGATTTGAGCTGCCTCCATTCTGTTCTCATATGGCACCGTGAGCTCGATCATGATCAGCTGCTTGGTTGACTGAGAGTGGACTACTATGTCTGGTCTCATGCCACTCTTGCTGATGATCTCTGGGTGACTCTTCCATTCTGGGAGGTCTGCAGTGCACTCCCAGTCATCTGCCCCGTCCAGCAGACTCTGCCTGCATGTTCCGAGTGGCACTGTTGTTCTTGGCCATGATTCGCTGCCTCCTGCCGTGAAGAATGTTGCGGGTGCTTTTGGAGTCCTGATTTTCCTTTTTGTGGTGTTGGTACTAGCCCAGACTACCTGTACAATCTCTTTGAGCACTTGGTTGTGCCCCATGTGTACCTTCCTTGAGCCAGGGCTACTTTACATGAGCTAAGGACATGCTCCACTGTTTGTTAGGTAGTAAAGGTTTGTTAGGTAGTAAGGTCCGGGTAGCGACAGCATTACGCCAGAAGTCGTCAAAGCGGCAAGAAGAGTTCTGTTCTCAAGTCGCCTCCATGAGCTTCTGCTGCAGTGTTGGGAGGAGGCGACCGTACCCCAGGACATGCGCGATGCAAAAATCATCACGCTATACAAGAACAAAGGGAATAACAATAACAGCATGCACTATCGCGGAATATCCCTCCTCAGCATTGTTGGTAAAGCCTTCGCCCGCGTCGTCCTCAACAGGCTGCAGCTACTCGCCGAACGAGTGTACCCAGAGGCACAGAGCTGCGAGGTCGACGATCGACATGTTCTCTCCTGAGGCAGCTATAAGAGATGTGCCGCGTGTAGAGACGACCCTTGTTCATCGCCTTCATCGACCTGACCAAGGCGTTTGACTCTGGTCAGTAGGTCAGGCGTCCTTCACCCTACTACATCGGATTGGATGCCCACTCAAGCTCCTGAAGATGATCACGTCCTTCCATGACAAGATGAATGGCACTGTCCAGTACAATGGTTCATCTGCGGACCGCTTCCCAATCAAGAGCAGTGCCAAACAAGGGTGCGTGCTAGCTCCGACACTCTTCGGCTCTTCTTTTCCCTGCTGCTGCGCTACGCCTTCCGACACTCTGAACACGGCATCTTCCTCCACACTAGGAGTGACGGAAGCCTCTTCAACTTGGCACGCCTCCGAGTAAAGACGAAGGTGCGGAAAGTCCTCATCGGGAAGACGCTCTTCGCAGAATACACCGCCCTCACTGCCCACATCAAGGAATCGCTAAACGGCCCATCACCTGTTTCGCTGATGCTTGCACCGACTTCGGCTTCTCTATCTATCTGGGGAAAAAAAAAAAAAAAAAAAAAAAAAAACCATCATGGGCCAAGACGTCAGCAGTACTTCCTGCACCTCCATCGGCGATCACACCCTCCAAGTGGCCGACGACTTGGTTTTGCTGGGCTCGACCATCTCCAGCAACCTCTCTATGGACGCCGAGCTGAACATGCGGATCGGCAAGGCAGCAACAGGGATGGCCCTTCTAGTGAAGAGAGTCTGGGATAACACCATGCTAACGTCAAACACCAAGATGAAAGTGTACCAAGCCTGTGTGCTGTAATCACTCCTCTCTGTGGAAACGAAGCATAGACCCTGTATCTCAACAAGAACGCTGACTGAATGCCTTCCTTCTGCGCTGCCTCAGAAGACTCCTGGGCATTACTTGGCAGGACCGCATCAACAACACGGACGTCCTGGCCCAGGCAGGGATGCTTACCATGTTCGCTATGCTGACACAGATACACCTGTGCTGGCTTGGCCACGTCGGCCGCATGTACCACGGTCGCATCCCAAAGGATATGCTGTACGGCGAGCTGGCTACAGGCTCCTGATCCACATGACGGCCCGCCGTACGCTACAGAAATGTAAGTGCGATCAGAGGGCAAGCAGCCTCGACCCCAGTAGACCTGGAGACAGCAGCTTCAGACAGGATCAGCTTGCAGTCCACCATCAAGGCGGCATCAAGCAAGCAGACCAGAGGAGAGAGGCCCAGTGGGGGAAGAATGGAGGAGCCGCTGACGGCAAAGAATCGCATCGGCACCAACAGACGCTCGTGGCCGAGACTTCACCTGCAGCAAATGCATCAGAGTCTGCCGCTCGATGATCGGGCTCTTCAGCCACAGCAGGCGCTGCAACTCCACAATTGACTGATCCACGGTGCAACACCATTGTCCAAGACAGACGGATGCCATCATCGTGTGCGATAAGGTCTTCTCTTACTGGTTGGTGTTCCTTTCTTTAGGGATTCATGGCCTTTTGTAGGGTTATTGTACCGTTTATGTTTTAAAGTCTTCCATCATTCTTCCACCAGGTTTAGTATCCCAGCATAATTTAGCGTTATCTTCTTCCAAAGTGTTAGAGACAAACCTTTTTCTTAGGGTTAATGTAACTTGTTAAGGGGTTTTAGTTTTGGTCTTCATATACAGAATTTAGAGTATTCTTTCTTGATATTAAATGCCTTTATTGGCTTTCAGTATCCCATTTAATTTTGCTGTTTATGAACTAAAGGCCTTGGTGTCTCCTTTCGTTGATATACTTTATTCTTTCTTATGGTTTGGTGACCTCTTCTTCAGAATTTAATCTAGGGCTTTTCTTTCGGCAGCAATAAAGAGTGACCGCTCTCCGAGGAATAGTATCAGCCTATCGGAGAACCATTGTACAACGTCTTCCAGGACAGTTGCCATCCTCACCAGGAACATACACGTCTCGGGAAGGGAATCACATGACACCACCACCCAAGTGCTATAAAGCCAACTGACGATGACGTAAGTGCAAATTTGTACTTTGAAGCAGTTCTTATGCTGGTATTTATCTGGTAAGTTTTGTTCTTCCAAGGCAGGTAATAAATAGCAGGTAGGTAGCCAGATGGTTTTTTCAAATGTTTTTTGTAGACCAGTCTCCCCCTTTGTTATGCGTTGTGGAGTGATCACCAACTCTATCTCACCCCCCCCCCTTCCCCCCCCCCCCATTTCCTCTCATGCCCTACCGCCTTTTTTTGCCCCCTTTTTAACGACAGTCTGACTAATCTGTTGCAGGGAACTTGGCTGTCAGTTCTTTGGAAACTTCATGC
>JADBJO010023547.1:0-26410 GCA_016801955.1 Conus betulinus
GTCACTCAGTGAAGCATGATCATGATGAGTTGTGATGGACAATGAGTTGTGTCACTCAGTGAAGCATGATCAGGATGGACAATGAGTTGTGTCACTCAGTGAAGCATGATCAGGATGGACAATGAGTTGTGTCACTCAGTGAAGCATGATCACGATGGACAATGAGTTGTGTCACTCAGTGAAGCATGATCAGGATGGACAATGAGTTGTGTCACTCAGTGAAGCATGATCAGGATGGACAATGAGTTGTGTCACTCAGTGAAGCATGATCATGTGACTCAGGACAATGAGTTGTGTCACTCAGTGAAGCATGATCAGGATGGACAATGAGTTGTGTCACTCAGTGAAGCATGATCATCATGATGGACAATGAGTTGTGTCACTCAGTGGATCAGTGCAAGAAACACAGCACAGTCAAAAGTCATGAAGATCATTTTGAAGCTGGTCATTTTTTTTTCAAGTCATGACTTTAATGTACAGTCCGTGGCTACCAATACCAGTCGGTTTAGTGTGTGTTGTGCTTCGTCTGAATCATTTTTGTCTTGCACAAGCCATGTCTCTCTTTTTTTCTTGGCTGCAAAATTAGGGGTTTTTTTTTTTTTTTTACTCTCTCATACACATGCATTTTTATTTGTTTATTTTTGTTGTTGTTGTTGAGTTGTTGTTTTTTTTAATTTTGTTTTTTTTAGGGTTGCCATGAGTTGGTGAGCATAGAGAATGTTCACTTCGACATTTTTTTTTTTTCTTTTTTGGGGGGGGGGGGGGGGGGGCCATGCACTCTTATTCAGGAGGGGGGGGGGGGGGGGGGGGGGGGGGGGAGGGCAGGGAGGAGGGGCCATGGAGGTTATGTGAATTTATATATATTGTGATTTATGATTTTCAGGTTGGCATAGAGAAAACCGTTGATTTTCACAGTATTTGTGTGAGGAGAAGTTTGGTATATGTTCCAAAAAGATTCTTAACAGAGACAGTAGAATGAATGCTTGAAGATTGTGAACAATAATGAATCTGACAATTTAATTTGGTTGAATACAGTTTCATACATAAACAATTTCAGATTTAGCTCTTGAAGGGGGGGGAAAAAGTCATTTTTTTTTGTTTTCCAAAAAGAATTTTTATTTAGAAAAGCATTGAAATTAAATAAAGTGCATGATAATGTTTTCTTTGAATGAGATCAAAGTGTACATCCTGTTTGCTATTATTCATGCTCACTGAGTCACTCCTTTCAATACATGGATTATTTACATAAGAAAAAAAAATGGATTTGGGAAGGGTAGGGTGGGCATAAGGGGTGTACAGGACATATAATCACACACTCATTAGAAAATTAGTAATGATATATGAATAATCAGCTTTTTGACTGAATGAAAACCACACACACACACACACACTCACACACACACACACACACACACACACACACACACACACACACACACACACACACACACACACACACACACACACACACACACACATGCACACACACAACACACACACTCTCTCTCTCACACTCTTTTCCCACTGACATGAATAAGGTGAGATGACATAAACTAAGGGACAAAACCATAACTGTAAGCAAATGATTAAAATTCCCAGAGTTGCTTCCCATATTGCTTCAGAATGCCAATTATGTATAAAATTTGTATAGTAGATATTCCCTGTTTCATCTTTGAAGAAAAAGAAAAGCTTTCGCATAAGTTGTTTGGGAGGGAAAGGAGAAAAAAGAAAGAAGGGGTGGTGGTGATGGTTATGATATCATGCGTACTTCAGGAAGATGGACAACTTGAAATTTTGATCAACACTAACTTCAAAATTCAACTCCAGTTATTAATTCACCAAGGTTCAAACCCTTTTTCTTTTCTCCAATTCAACAAAGAACAAAACTCAAAAACACACCGCACCACATCACACAGACAGACAGACAGACACACAGGGCATGTATTAGTTAAAACTTTGGCACATTTACATATGTATATATGCATATTTACATACTAATTCACATACATGCACGCATGTATGATTATGATGCAATACACTTGGCCACATTTAATAGTGGTCAAGATGCAAAAACAATCATCATGAAACAAGAATGCATGAACAGTAGTCACTGTCGTCGCACAGAAGTACAAACAATACCATCCCCATCGATGAAAACCAGCTGCATGTTGGCATTGAAGTAAACAGTATTAACGGGGAGAGTAAGATACAGTGAGAAAGTATTCAAAAGGCATGCAGAAAATAATTATCATCCTAAATACCACAAACGGAAGAGAGCAGGGGGGGAGGGGAGGGGGATGGGGGTGGGAGGGTCCAAGGTAGTAGGAAAGGCACAGAACAACTAGAAAGAGATTGTGGAGAGCGACATAAATGGTATGCATACCTAATTATAATGCGGTGCAATAAAAGAACAGTGATCGATATATGGCTTGACCGTTTGGTGGTGTTGACATTAAGAGTCACTTGGACTCAGTCTTAAAAATGAACAATTTGAGAATGGTGGGTGGAAGACGGGTGGGGTTGGGGGAGAGGATAGGGGGTGAAACACAGAGAGAGGCATTGAAGTGGTTGAGGCAGGCTGACTAGGCAAGGCAGATGCTTCGTTAACAACATCGTAAAGAATCGTAATTGAATCATCTTCAGACACGGTATAAACCAAACATCTGTATTATTTGTATGTAAACATGCACATTCATTATTGAAAGAATCCTCAATAGCGTGCAGACAGATCAAAATCATTGGAAAAATATGAATCAACGCTGAACAGATGATATTGGAGAATATATGAATCAACGCTGAACAGATGATACTTTTAACATACAAGTTGTGCGCATGTGACATAACTTGGAAGCGTTATTGACATTGAAATAGATATGTTTTTGTTATGAACATTAAAGACTACTGGGAAAAAGAAAATTGATGTCTATTTCAGGAGCGGTGGCTAAATAAAGTTAGAGCTATATTAAACTATTTATAAAAGAACGGTTTAAAACCAATCTCAGTGCTTAGTCTCCACACTGCTATGCTGTAATGATGACTATCATGTAATAGATCATCAGAACACAGCTATGCTGTAATGATGACTGTCATGTAAATAGATCATCAGAACACAGCTATGCTGTAATGATGACCGTCATGTAAATAGATCACCAGAACACACTGCTATGCTGTAATGATGACTGTCATGTAAATAGATCATCAGAACCAATACGCATGATGCGTTAGGTAAGCTTCATTGCAGACAAGAAGGAAACAAGTATTTGCTGTTTACCTTTTGTAAGCTTAGTATGACTTATATTTCAATCATCATTTCATTTTTTCTCCCCTCTTTTTTTCATGACTAACAAAGTGTGAAAACTGCATCTCGGCACAGGTCATTGTTAGTAGGAAGAAGGGAGTGTTCTTTTCCTTTTTTAATGCTTTCTTTTGTTTTATGGATGTGCAGACGTTTCTACCGTCACATTGGGGGCTACACCTGCCCCTTCACAGCACATGAATTCTTCGTCCACGTCACTGACGCCCCTTCCAGCACACAGATTCTTCGTCCACGGTCACTGACGCCCCTTCCAGCACACAGATTCTTCGTCCACGGTCACTGACGCCCCTTCCAGCACACAGATTCTTCGTCCACGGTCACTGACGCCGACCTCTCCCCCTCCCCAGCACTGGCGTCTTCTCACCTGTCTCTTCACAGCACACGGATTCTTCGTCCATGGTCACTGATGCCCCTTCACAGTACATAAATTCTTCATCCAAGTCACTGATGCCCCTTCACAGCACATGAATTCTTCGTCCACGGTCACTGATGCCCCTTCACAGTACATGAATTCTTCATCCAAGTCACTGATGCCCCTTCACAGTACATAAATTCTTCATCCAGGTCACCGATGCCCCTTCACAGTACATAAATTCTTTGTCCACGGTCACTGATGCCCCTTCACAGTACATAAATTTTTCATCCAAGTCACTGATGCCCCTTCACAGTACATGGATTCTTCATCCAAGTCACTGATGCCCCTTCACAGTACATGGATTCTTCGTCCACGGTCACTGATGCCCCTTCACAGCACACGAATTGTTGTCCACGGTCACTCATGCTGACGTCTCTCCCCCTCCCCAGCACTGGATTCTTCTCACCTGTGCCTCTTCACAGCACACGGATTCTTCGTCCATGGTCACTGATGCCCCTTCACAGCACACGGATTCTTCGTCCACGGTCACTGATGCCCCTTCACAGCACACGGATTCTCCACGGTCCACTGATGCCCCTTCACTCATGTCCACGGTCACTCATGCTGACCTGTCTCCCCCTCCCCAGTGCTAACGTCTTCTCACCTGTCTCTTCACAGCACACGGATTCTTCGTCCACGGTCACTCATGCTGACCTCTCCCAGCAGCTGGTGCCTTTCCTGTGCCGTCCCCCCTTCGACCTCTTCTTGGATGGTCTCCCCTCTTCTGCTTCCTCCTCACCCTGCCGCTTTGCCTCCTCTGCCGTCTGCAGGGACAGGTTGTCTTCATCGTCGTCCAACGACACCACCAAGTCATCTCCTCTGCTGTCTGCAGGGACAGGTTGTCTTCGTTGTCGTCCGACACACCATGTCATCTCTTCTGTCCTTGACCTCCTCTGCACTTTTCAGACATGAGACTTTTGGGGTTTTAGCCTGAATTCAGGCTTCTTAAAGTCTCCAAGGTCATTCTTGCAATTTGCAGAAATCTGCTGGGAAAATGGGAGGGGGGGGGGGGGGGGGGAGGTAATATTAAGACCATCAGGTTTCAAGTTCTCAAACCAATCGATTAGTGTACTCTGGTTTGGTTTGTTAAAGCTTTTGCCGACATCCCCAAAATTCGAGTGGCTAAAAAAAGAAAATCTGTGGGCTCAAAATGTTTCAAAGACTAAGAACAGAAGAATTGGGAAGGACATTGACAAGATTCCAGGTATTAAGAATTGCTGGGATGTGTAAAGGCTTAAGCATACCTAACAATACTTCAGTGTGAAAACAAACAAAAAAAAACAAAACAAATTTCAGAACACAGCTTCAGGGGACTTACCTTTGTGCCCTCAAGGCCACTGGCCCTGGAGTCCACTTGTGGCTTTGACGCAGGATCCTGGACCCTTTTTTTTTGGCCGAGGGCCTTTACGGACAGGGTTACCCTGACTGTAGTCTGTGTAGTTGTTGATGTCGCTGCCCCTAACGGTGATTGGTTGGAGTCGGTGCTGTTGGTCTTCTGCTGTCTGTGGCAGCCTCCTTCCAAGCCCTGGGTGATGGTGGTGTGTGCATGCATATATGTCTGTGTACAGTATTCAGCTTTTTTTTTGGGTGCTTGTCTGTATTGAAAGTTTTCCTTTCAGTTTCATTGGCCTCTCTTCATTGGAAGTCAGGAAAAGCAGAATGCAGTTGTGGTATAATTAGTAAGTTTAACAAGGCTTACCTGTAAGTTGAGGTTAAATTGGAATTATTTAGAGTCTAGTGATGGAAAGAGCAATTACGTGAGATATGATGCGCGCACATCTAGCCAATATATAGACAGGGATGACCTCTAAAATAAATTCAACAGACAATACCTGGGAGGGTAAGCGAGAATCATCCAGAGCCGAGATGGGAGGGCACGTAATTGCTCATTGCCATCACTAGACTCTAATAATTCCAATTCAGTCTCAATTTACAAGTAAGTCTGCTTGAATTTACTAATCATTAATCGTCAGCGATTGGTCATTCACAATGACGTGAGACTTCAGAGTTAGAGGTCATGAGTACTGAATCAGTCATAAAAGCAATATAAACAAGTTGACAAAATTTTTATCTACATTTAATTACACAAGAACTGTAAAGTTTCTGGTAATCCAAAAACAATTTGTAATTTGGCATGCCATCACTTTCCATCAGTCACTGGGTCAAACTGTACCATGAAGCATCAGTCACTGGGTCAAACTGTACCATGAAGCATCAGTCTGGGTCACTGGGCATCAGTCACTGTACCATGTAGCATCAGTCAGTCAGTCACCTGGGTCAAACTGTACCATGAAGCATCAGTCACTGGGTCAAACTGTACCATGAGCAGCATCAGTCACTGGGTCAAACTGTACCATGGTCAGTCACTGGGTCAAACTGTACCATGAAGCATCATCAGTCACTGGGTCAAACTGTACCATGAAGCATCAGTCAGTCACTGGGTCAAACTGTACCATGAAGCATCAGTCACTGGGGGTCAAACTGTACCATGAAGCATCAGTCAGTCACTGGGTCAAACTGTACCATGAAGCATCAGTCAGTCACTGGGTCACTGGGTCAGTCACTGGGTCATGTAGCATCATCAGTCACTGGGTCAAAACTGTACCATGTAGCATCAGTCACTGGGTCAAACTGTACCATGAAGCATCAGTCAGTCACTGGGTCAACTGTACCATGAAGCATCAGTCAGTCACTGGGTCAACTGTACCATGTAGCATCAGTCACTGGGTCAAACTGTACCATGAAGCATCAGTCACTGGGGGTCAAACTGTACCATGAAGCATCAGTCACTGGGTCAAACTGTACCATGAAGCATCAGTCACTGGGTTCAAACTGTACCATGAAGCATCAGTCAGTCACTGGGTCAAACTGTACCATGAAGCATCATCAGTCAGTCACTGGGTCAAACTGTACCATGAAGCATCAGTCAGTCACTGGGTCAAACTGTACCATGTAGCATCATCAGTCAGTCACTGGGTCAAACTGTACTATGAAGCATCAGTCAGTCACTGGGTCAAACTGTACCATGAAGCATCAGTCACTGGGTCAAACTATCATGAAGCATCAGTCAGTCACTGGGTCAAAACTGGACCCTGCAGCATTCCTACTTCTTATTTACAAAACTGTCTAGAACTGATTGTCCCAAAGATTTGTGAAGCACAGGTTTGCAGTAGAACTTGGTAAAAGTGGTCTGCTAGACCACCCAGCCGCTCTCATTATGCAGTCAGTAGGCACATCTCTGCTGACTGCTGCTGAAGTGTCTGCTGCTCTGGTGCTGTGAGCTGAAAAACGGCAGATGTCCACCCCGGCTAACCTCTTAACAGTTTTAATCCACCTGGATATAGTGTCTCTTGAGACTTCACTGTGGGTTTGACAAATGAAATGAAGAGTTGTTTCCCTTTCCTCAGAGTCTTTACCACTCTTAAATTTACTGTCAGAGATGAGTAACAATGCACAAGTTTTTATTTACAAAAGGCTCTAGTTCTAATGGTTGCACATGTGACCCTGGTTAAGTTTGCTTCAACACAGCGCTAAACACTAAGACACACTTGTCATCTTTAAATCTGACATCAAATTTTAATGTGTGGATTGTTTGACCCCTCTGACCAGACGGCAGGGCTAACAACATAACCAGTCTGAGGGTCAACTGCTTAAGAGTCATTTTTCCTACGTCCGGCCAACCAGCTAAGTATTGTAGTACACTATCTACATCCCATGTATCTTGATATTTTTTCCTGGTAATAATTGTTTTGTATCATGCCTGAAGAAGACCTACGAGGTCGAAATGTGTCACGTTTTGTCTTGTGATTCGTCTGTCCATGTTTTTTTTTTTTAGTGATTTGCTAACATTTATTTGAGAATGAGGATGATAAAGATGATGCTACGTATTTCCATTTCGGTCTGAGACTACATGACAGGGCTGTACTCCACGCTTGTTTTCATAATGTATCCTGGCATCAACCAGGCCAGAGAGATACAGACACTTGCAGTGTTGGTCAGGAAAACTCTCTCCGAGACACATCCACTTAGTGGATGAAACTCGACTGTGTGGCCCCAGTCTTCCCAACTGAGTCTGCAGCAAACTCAACTCTGGGTAGGAGCTGGTTGGGGCAGAAAAATCCCACATTACTCTGATGGGAATCGAACCCATGACCATAACGTGGTGACAGCCTGATATGGCCCTTTGCAGTCGGCTGGTCTGTAAGCAACATTACCTTATCTTATCTTTGGGCTTGTGGATAAAACTGAATCTTGTTCTATGTAGCAATTCGTAATATTTGTGAAGAGGATCGATGACCATGATTGTTCACAATCTTTCTTGCCTTCACCCTCACACAAGGTTCATACAGTTCAGTTCGATTCACCTATGTCACACTTACCATTCTACTGCACTTGTTTACCAGTCTGATTCAAACACTCGTTATTTCTAAAACGTAAAAGAAAACGTCAAAATAGATTGAATGAAATAAGTGATTAAAAAGCGTCAAAGACTTGTGAATCGATGTGGCTGTTTCTTAGTTTTTACAGAAAATGCATCCTTCACTGGCGCTTCCTGTTCATATGAATCGTATTGGATCTGAAGCTGAAGACTTGTGTGTAACGTTGTTCATTTGATGGGAAAAAGAAGACAGCATTTTGACTCCTTGCCATTTCCTCCCACTTCACTTTTTGTCCCAAGCAGCAGAGAGAATCTCTCTGTTGGCATGATTAAGGTCATTTTGTGCATAAATGAATGATCTTAGCCTCATGGAAGTGATGAATTTCTTGTCATCAGTGTTGGAAAGAAAGATAACAAGTGTAAAAAAAAATCATAGGAGAAGTTTGGTCCCTTTACCCAGACAGCCGGGGGGAGTACGGTTTGCATGACTGGCAGAATTAGGGCTCTCTTCACAGGGGTGGGGCCAGGTGCACTCTGCACGGCTTTGGCCGTCACCAGTAAGCTGGAAAAGAGATGAACTAGAGCAGGGTTTTTTTCTCCCGGACGGGCGTTGCATGGCTGGGTCTGGGTCCACCATGCACACAGCCCTAGTCCCTGAAGGACAAGGCCAGGATCATCTCCCTTGTCCGTTACTCCTGGGAATGTACATCAGCAATCACTTGAAATTGTGTATCATGAAGACTTCTCGTTTCTTTTAGTCAGCATGTTGAAATTGTGTCTTGAAGACTTTGTTTCTTTTTGGTCAGTGTATCATGAAATTTGTTTCTTGAAGACTTCTTGTTTGTGTTTAGTCAGTGTCTTTTAGTCAGTGTATTGAAATTGTGTGTCATGAAGACTTCTTGTTTCTTTTAGTCAGTGTATTGAAATTGTGTGTCATGAAAACTTCTCATTTCTTTAAGTCAGCGTATTGAAATCGTTCAGACTTTTTTGTTTTGTTTTGGTCGGTGTGTTGAAATTGTGTATCATTCAGACTTTTTGTTTCTTATTGGTCAGCAGCTGACGCTGCAGAAAACACTCCCTGAACAGTTTGTATAGGAGAAGCAGTTTTACCAATAGTGTGTTAAACGCCAGTGTGAAATATGTGCTTGTGTGTAAAATACTTGAATATAGGTATGTTTACAATGCTCTGCGTGCATGCTTGGTTTGTATGTGTGTATGTTGTACATAAGATTACATACTACATTGAGCACAGGATACACATATACAGAGTATTACACACATGCATTTACTGTGTCCATGTAATGCCCACTACATGTGTTTGCGCTTTCAATTCTCATTGTGTACATTGAGTCCACATAGACACAGAGTCAATGCCTGTTGTTCCCTGCGCTTGTAGACCCTCTGTGTACATTGAGCATTACATAGACTCAGAGTCAATGCCTGTTGTTCCCTGCCTTTGTAGACCGTTCTCCTGGCTTTGTTCTGGAAACTTCTGTCATTTTTTTCTTACAGCAGTTAAGACATGCCAGATCTTTGTTTCATCTGGCAGTGAGTGAAACTTTGTACACACTGTCCAGAGTGGAGTCTAACTGTCCACTCCTGTATTTGCCCATGTGGACCGCGCATCCTTTTTTGTGGCTTACAAGATAGAGTTGACCCACTATGTCACAGTTGCATGTTGTTGTTTGTTTCTTTTCTGGATATGTTTTTTCCGATGGACGGAGTTGTTTTGTGATGTGACTTTTTTCCTTGCTGGACTTTGACAGTCCCTGAAAAGGCGCTGTGTGGTGGGCAGGGCTGCAGTGATAAAAACTGGATCATGTGCAATGTTCTGTGTATGTGCTTGTGTATAAGAACAAGCTGGCATCTGTTTTTGAGAGGAAAACACTACAAGGATATTGCATGATGGAAACTCACACCTTTTATTTTCCTTTTTAATCATGTTTTATACGTATTGTTCTCCTGTATCAATCTTTTTTACATGTTGTGTTTTCCAATGCAGAATGTCTTGTTGGTTCATATGGCTTCTTGTATTGCGTGGACAATCTGAACATGTGTTCCAGTTTTTGTGCATGCATACAAGATACGACGATCCAAACAAGCAGTTTCATGAAAGGGGAGTGGGTAGATTGATGCAGCAAAAGGAGACGGGGAAAGGAAGATGGCTGTAACTTATGTCTGAGGTAACTGCTGGGAGGTGTGGTAGTGTGTGTGTTTGTTGGTGGAGGATATTGCGGGCTGGTGTTGCTGCTTTGGGTGTTGATGCCATGAGGGTTGAGGGCTCAGAGTCTGATTGTGAGATAAAGACTTAGATAAGAAGGCGCTTCAAGTTGTCACTCTGCGATTACAGAGTACCAGGACTTTGGTTAATGTTGTGTTGGGGATGGTTGAAGTGTAAGGCAACTGGTTTGGGCCAGTGGTGGTGGATGTCAGCCAGGTGTTCAAAGATGTGCAGGATGTCTCACCTACATAGATCTTGCCACACAGCTGGCAGCAGACAGTGTACACAGTGTTGTGGCTGTGACAGGAGATGTGTCACCTACGTGTAGATCTTAGCACACAGCTGGCAGCAGACAGTGTACACAATGTTGTTGTGCTGTGACAGGAGATGTCTCACCTACATAGATCTTAGCACACAGCTGGCAGTAGACAGTGTACACAATGTTGTGGCTGTGACAGGAGAACGACTGTGAAGGAGTCTCTGGGGCCATGTAGGATGGTGTCTGGTTTGGTGAGAGGGCGGATTCTGAAATTGGGTTTTGAGCAGGGGAAAGTACCTGGTGGCTTAGGTGTGGAGATTTTGTTCAGTTTAGAGCGCACAAAGTAGGTCATTGAGATTTTTAAAAAGTGATCATGGGTTTAGTTTCAAAGGCAGGTTTGTGATTTTCTTCTCTATGCCAGTTAGACTTCAGGATCCTGTAGAAGAGGAGAGAGTGTGTGGGTGGAAGAGGAGGCAGGCGGTGGGTCGGTCCGTCTCTTTTGGAGGCTGGGTTTCCAGAGCAGATGTTCTGGATATAGCTGAGAGCACATTAATGATGGCGTTGGGGAATCCACAGTTGGTGAAAACTCTAAGACATTTTGGCTGCTTGTAGAATGAAGTTTTCTTCTTTGGAGCAGTCTGTATAGGTGGAGGGATTCAGAATAAGGAATGCTGTCTTCAGTGGATGTGGTGGGGGAAGAGTGTTGTCCAGGTATGAATGCACATCAGTGGTTTATAGAAAATGGAGGTTTTGAGCAGTCCATCTTTGAGGGAGATGGTGATGTCCAGGAAGTTGTCTGACTGTGAAATGGTGTAGGTCAGTTGGATGGATGGATGGAAGGTCTGAGCAAAGTTGAGGAAATTGCGGAGGTCATGTTCTGGCATGGATGTGGCTCCCAGTCTGTCATCTATGTATCTTTTGTAGAGCTCTGGTGTCGAGTCTGTATGAAAGGTTACTAGGCGGTGTTCTACGTTTCCCATGAAGAGGCAGGCATAGGATGGTCCCATTTTGGTTCCCATAGCAACACACTGATTTGTGAGAGATGTGTGTGTGGTTAAATTGAAAGGTGTTAAGGGTGAGAACTAATTCTGCAAGTCTGACCAGTGTTGCTGTGGGAGGATGCTGTGGGTTAGGGGGGTGTTTGTTCAGAAAGAATGCGAGGGCCTTCAGTCCGTCAGTGTGAGGGATGGAAGTGTAGAGAGAGAGACATCGCCAAGTGGTTGTATGATTTGATCATGTTGAGTGTGTGGGTTGTCTTTGGGTAAGCAAGGAGGCTTTGTACAGTGGGTTGTATGATTGATCATGTTGAGTGTGTGGGTTGTCTTTGAGGTATGTGAGGAAGCTTTGTACTGTGGGTTGTATGATTTGATCATGTTGAGAGTGTGGGTTGTCTTTGGGTAAGCGAGGAGGCTTTGTACTATGGGTGTATGATTGATCATGTTGAGTGTGTGGTTTGCCTTTGAGGTATGTGAGGAAGCTTTGTACTGTGGGTTGTATGATTTGATCATGTTGAGTGTGTGGGTTGTCTTTTGAGGTATGTGAGGAGGCTTTGTACTATGGGTTGTATGATTGATCACGTTGAGTGTGTGGGTTGTCTTTGAGGTAGGTGAGGAGACTTTGTACTATGGGTTGTATGATTGATCATGCCAAGTGTGTGGGTTGTCTTTGAGGTATGTGAGGAGGCTTTGTACTATGGGTTGGAGGAGAGAGTGTAAGTACTGTGAAATGTGTTATGTAGGGCGGCTACAAGCAGAAACAATGGGTCTGCCAGGTGTGTGGATTTTGTGTATTTTAGGTATTTTAGGGAGCAGGTAGAAGGTGGTGGGTTGTTTGGTGTCTGTCATTATTAGGACCACTTCCTGATTTGTATATTGTGTAGGAAAGCCAAAGGAGGTCATGTACACTGTCGGTTATCAACAATAATGTGTAGGAGTGTAGGAAAGCCAGAGGGGATCATGTACACTGTCAGTTATCAGCAGTAATGTGTAGGTGTGTAGGAAAGCCAAAGGGGATCACATACACTTTCAGTTATCGACAATGTGTAGGAAAGCCAAGGGGGGGTCATGTACACTGTCAGTTATCAACAATGTGTAGGTGTGTAGGAAAGCCAGAGGGGATCATGTACACTTTCAGTTATCAAGAAGAATGTGTAGGTGTGTAGGAAAGCCAAAGGGGATCATGTACACTTTCAGTTACCAACAATGTGTAGGTGTGTAGGAAAGCCAGAGGGGATCATGTACACTTTAGTTATCAACAATGTGTAGGTGTGTAGGAAAGCCAAAGGGGGTCATGTACACTTTCAGTTATCAACAATGTGTAGGTGTGTAGGAAAGCCAGAGGGGGTCATGTACACTTTCAGTTACCAACAATGTGTAGGTGTGTAGGAAAGCCAGAGGGGATCATGTACACTTTAGTTATCAACAATGTGTAGGTGTGTAGGAAAGCCAGAGGGGGTCATGTACACTTTCAGTTATCAACAGTGTGTGTAGGTGTGTGGAAAGCCAGAGGGGGTCATGTACACTTTCAGTTATCAACAATGTGTAGGTGTGTAGGAAGCCAGAGGGGGTCATGTACACTGTCAGTTATCAACAATGTGTAGGTGTGTAGGAAAGCCAGAGGGGGTCATGTACACTGTCAGTTACCAAGAAGAATGTGTGTAGAAACATCCTTGACTGCTTTTTCAATGACCACAAATTTTCCCTTTTACACAATTCTGCTTGAAAACCAGAATGTTCACTTTGAAAATAAGCCCCAGCTGATACTTGTTCTGGAACTGTGAAGAAATTAAGACTAGAAAGGTGAAGTTCCCTTGAGATTCATTGTGATCGTTTGGGAGCTTTAAGATTCAGTGTCAGAAAATGTATTTCTTTTCAAGTGTATGGGCAGATAATATCACATTTCTTTTCATTAGTAGGGACCGTTATTTCTTTGAATTAGTGGCCTTTAGGGGGCTCTCCATTTTTCATGTGACAAACATTTTCTTTCAACTTTCATCTCTGGAACTGTGTGACACCGTAATGTTAGAAGGAACTGAAACTAAATCATTACAGTTAGTTTTGCAAAGTGAGGTGACTGGCCAAGTCAACCCTGGTACCCCATTTGTCTCCCTCATCCTCCCTCCCCTCTCTCTCCCCCTCACACACGCATTCACTTACACATGCACTTTTGTCCATGGGTGAAGTGGGCTGTGTTCCATCCAGTGTGTGCTGTGAAGCAAGGTCTAACTACCAGGGTTATTTCCCCCATCTCATTAATGCCTATGCATTGTGTATTGGTGTGGGTTGAAACTTGATGTGCGATGAATCGGTCATTCATCTTACAAGATATGCAGTCCTATTTACTTTAGTCTCATGTTTTGCGAGCTCAGCAATGCAATGTATATTTTGTGCATGACTCGGTGATTGTTCCCATCACTCAGCAATGCAATGTATATTTTGTGCATGACTCGGTGATTGTTCCCATCACAGGCGCTTTCAGTGCAAATGGGCTCTTCCTTTTCGTGGGCCACTTTTGGTGTACATCGGTTACAGACATGTACATGGTTATTCATGTTAAGAAGTGGTGCTAAAGTTATCAGACATGTACACTGCTTATTCATGTAAGTAGTGGTACTGAAGTTATCAGACATGTACACTGGTTATTCATAAGTAGTGGTACTGAAGTATCAGACATGTACACTGGTTATTCATGTAAGTAGTGGTACTGAAGTTATCAGACATGTACACTGGTTATTCATGTAAGTAGTGGTACTGAAGTTATCAGACATGTACACTGGGTTATTCATGTAAGTAGTGGTACTGAAGTTATCAGACATGTACACTGGTTATTCATGTAAGTAGTGGTACTGAAGTTATCAATATATGATATCCACTTAGGTTTTTCTGTTTGTTTGGAGTGGTGGTGTGGTGTGGGGGTAGATTGGGGGGGGGAACAGGAAGGGGGGTGTTGATTCAGTTAGTGATGCATTAGATGTATATTGTGTTGATTCAGTTAGTGAAGCAGTCAATGTATATTGTGTTGATTAATTAGTGAAGCAGTTGATGTATATTGTGTTGATTCAGTTAGTGAAGCAGTTGATGTATATTGTGTTGATTCAGTTAGTGAAGCAGGTGATGTATAATGTGTTGATTCAGTTAGTAGTGACGCATTCGATGTATATTTTGTATCGATTCAGTTAGTGACGCAGTGGACATCTTGTGTGTGTAGCCTTCAGCCATGGAAAGTTGTGTTTTGTTTTCATTCCGTTATTTGAGATTCCTTGGTGTCAACCTGTGAAAGTTTAACTGCTATGCATTGTGCATCTTTATGGGTGTAGCTTTGGTCAAAAGCTCTGCAAGCTTGACGCATGCAGTGTGTAGTTTTTGTGTATCGGCACGTTTGTTGTTAATGCATTGTAATTAGTGTCCCACATTGTGGTGCCATTACAGCTATGAATCGAACACCTTGAAGCTAACATGTCCAACCCCCTACATGAATCGCCTACTATTGTACTATATGCTTTGTCACTGGAAAATCCATTTTTACCATGAGGTGGAAAGTCTGAATCTCGAACTTCGAGATAGGCTATTCCGCCCCCAAAATTCGTTTCATTCAATTTTACCATGGGATCCACAGTCTGAATCGGCTATTCCGCCCCCCCAAAATTCATTTCATTCAGTTTTACCATGGGGTCGTCTGTCTAAATCGGCTATTCCGCCCCCCCAAATTTTTTTCGTTCACTTTTACCACATAGCACCAACACTCTGCATTCATATTTCTTGTCTGATCCACATACATACCACTTTCAACCAACAATCCACACAGTTATAATATATTCATTTTATTTTTACCTATATTCTCCATCAATAGTTTCATGGCTGCCTTTTTCATAATGCACACAGAGAAATAAAGCGTTTCATCAAGGACATGCTGCTGTTGTCAAACTTTTTCTACATCCTGCCCTCATTAACATATGTACATTACTCATATTACAACATAAAACAGTTGAAATTCAAATGCATTTGGGGGTGTTGGGCTATGTGCATTGTGGACATGGACAGGCTGGGCTGTGTGCACTATGCATGACTATGGCAGTAAGTTAGAAAAATCAGGTTGATGATTTTGTCAGTCATGCATAGTGCACCCAGCCCAACCTGTCAGGGTCCACTACGCACACAGCCTTAGAAGGGTGAGGGGTGGACACTTTCATCACAAATAGCTCCAACATCCAAAACTAGCATGCATATCCTCCACAAACATGCACACTACCATACCTGCCTTTGTTCACCTTGGACACAAGTTACAGCCATCTTCCTTTCCCTACATCAAATAGACCTAGACACCCCCCCCCCCCCCCCCCCCCCAAAAAAAAAATAGACCCACCTGTCTTGTCCTCTCAGAAACAGATGCCAGCAGATGTACACATAGAGTACTCTTGTCTTGTCCTCTCAGAAACAGATACCAGCAGATGTACACATACAAGATCCAGTCTTATTCCTGCAGCCCAGCCCGCATAGCACCTTTTCATCGGACAATTGGACACAGGAAAAAAAGATTGGTTAACAGAGATGGAGGTGAAAGAGAATGGGATGAAAAACAGAACATTTGTGGAAAAGTGCCAGTTTCTGGAGTTCTATTTAAAACATACATACAGGGATAGATGGAAGGTCAAATCAGAGAGCTATGATAGTTTGGAAGTTTTGGGCACTGGAGGTAATAATACAAACTAGATGCTTTAAGTTTGAAGAGTGCCTGTGTGTGGAGGTGGAACTGGGTAGGCAGCAGAGCAGATTGTTACACCTGACCTAGAAGGCAATGCCAAGGATGACCTCTGGAAGACAAAGGTCAGGACATAAGCAAACTCTTGATAAGGGAAATAGCACAGAGAACTGGGGCTGTCAGCAAAAGAGAAGTACAGAAAGTCAGGGAGGTGAACAGAACAGTATGCATATGGAGAAGCGCAAGAATGAGACGAGAAAGGGAGTGGAGGATGGTTTGAAGGTTGTCAAACGGAATATGTTGGAGGGAATGAAATGGAAAGAAAAATAGATGGAATAGAGATAGGTCTGAATACAACAGCAGGAACTGGAGTTGCTCTACATTCATTCTTAATAAAGATCAGCTCTTTCACCATGGACATGATGCCCAAACACACACATGCGATCTCTCTCTCTCTCTCTCCACACAAAAGCATTCAGTGGACAGGAGTGGTTGGTTAGGACAGAAAGAAATGGACACCACAGTGAATGGAGTCCATGACCTCAGAAAGTCCACTGTGGTCATTTAGGACAGAAAGATGGACAGGGCAGGAAAGACTATGATCTCACAAAGTACGACAGTGGGTAAGGGTGGTCAGTTAGGACAGAAAGATGGACAGGGCAGGAAAAGAGACTATGATCTCACAAAGTACGACAGTGGGTAGGGTGGTCATATAGGACAGAAAGATGGACAGGGCAGGAACAAGACTATGATCTCACAAAGTACGACAGTGGGTAAGGGTGGTCAGTTAGGACAGAAAGATGGACAGGGCAGGAAAGAGACTATGATCTCACGAAGTACGACAGTGGGTAAGGGTGGTCATATAGGACAGAAAGATGGACAGGGGCAGGAACGAGACTATGATCTCACAAAGTACGACAGTGGGTAAGGGTGGTCATTTAGGACAGAAAGATGGACAGGGCAGGAACGAGACTATGATCTCACAAAGTACGACAGTGGGTAAGGGTGGTCAGTTAGGACAGAAAGATGGACATGGCAGGAAAGAGACTATGATCTCACGAAGTACGACAGTGGGTAAGGGTGGTCATATAGGACAGAAAGATGGACAGGGCAGGAAAGACTATGATCTCACAAAGTACGACAGTGGGTAAGGGGGTGGTCGGTTAGGACAGAAAGAGATGGACATGGCAGAGAATGGAGTCTACAACCAATGGCAATAACAACTTCAAGTCACAAGGCCACTCCTGTTCATGTGTTCCCATTAGGGGAAAAATAACAGCTGGGGAAAATGAGGGAATGAGTAAAAATGCTGAAAATGAAAAAGGTATGTTAGGGGGACCCTGCACACACAAGTGCGTGTGTGTGTGTGTGTGTGTGGCATGTGTTGTTCAATGCAGTCTTTCTTTCAATGCAAGCTGCTGTCCGAATAGCTTGATCAACTTTCTCATTTGTTGAAATTTAATTTCTGTCATAGTCTCACAGCGGATCTTTGGATTAAAAGACTGTAACTAGGCAGAAAGGGCTGACTTCAAATCACTGCACAGTAAAAGTTGACAACTTCTATGAAGAATTTAAAACATACTTTAGGGACATTAGAACAGCAACCAATTCTGTACAGTAAATATTGACAAATGTTTGCCAAGATAATATCATTCCTCCACTTTTGATATTGATGTCATAAAAACTACTCTTGTTCTATGGTCATCTAACACTGAGCAATCTTTTTTGCGAAAGGTTCTTTAAAACAAATTTGGTGGAGGACACTTTTTCTTGTGCAGAAATCAGTCTAGACTGCACAAGAGCAGTGTTAAACTCTCTTGTCCACATTTTGGTTTGCTTACGATCTTTAGGAAGTTTAAACTTTTTCTTGCTTTATTCAAAATATATTCAATATGTTGGTTCCATCAAAGCTTTGATGTTAGATACACTCTAAGAATTTAACAGATTTGATGTACTGTAAGACAGACCCATTCAGGTAAATTGTGGAAGTTTGGCTACGTTGATTTTATCATTGGTGTTCTTTGGGTTGTCAGGAACAAGTGTTATTCTCCCGTCATTCAAAAGATATAAGGACAAGTCGACTAGATTTTCAATGAAACGGTTACTAGTAACCAACTGGGCAAACCTTTTCCCAAAACGGGGAATGAGCATTAAAACCCTCCAGTTACAAGATACTTCTTGGTTTCATCTGGTCTTAAATGAAATGATCCTAACCATTCAGCATTGTGCTCGTCAGGTCCCCGTGGTAGACAAACCGACACAACAGTTAAAACGATGTTAGTAATGACCTGAACCCTGACTGCGCAGGAATAGGAATCAGGTGTGTCTGGTGGAACAGGACTTGCACAGGAGGTGTAGTTCTCTCCTTCCTTGATGTCAATGGCTACGTTGATTTTATCGTTAGTGTTCTGTTGAACTATTGGGGAAAATAATAGCCAGCAAGTTTAGGTAACTTATTTCTATTTGTGTTTAGGGATTGTAAGGCCAACACATTTAGTTTTCTTCGGCAAGTTTTTGCTTGAAGTTATGATTGATCGACAGTTCCACTGAAATGCCTTAAAAGGACTGTCTTTTAACATGTCTTTTGGCATGTGTGTGTGTGTGCGTGTGTGTGTGTGTGTGTGTGCATGTGTGTGTGTGTGAGTGCGTGTGTGTGTGTGTTTGCATGTACAAGCAAGCAGGGAAGCGTATGTGAGGGAATGTGATGTAACACCAAGTCATAGTGACAAAAATTGGATAAGAAATGTGAAAGAAATGAAGAGAAGTGGGTAGAGATGGTGCTGAACCTGGGGAGGGGGGTGAGATTGAACAGAAGGGCTAGTGGTGGCCAAAAAAAGCAAGGGTGGGTCAACAGGGGAAAGTAGGAGCAGTTGGCTAGATATTGGGAATACGTAAAAATACAACAACAAATGGAAAACGTGGGAAATGAAGGGAGAGGGCAAGGAACTGGATGGAATCTTCTTTTTGTTTTTTGTCAGTTACACCCCAAACGACATTTAGCGTTGAGTTTTCAGGTTTTGAAAAAGAAACTGCAATCCTTATGGCCCAGCCCATGAATCGGAGTCTCTTCAGGTCTGTCAACTTACACCAAACCGTCGCACTAAAAAGTCCATCAGAACATCGGGGAAAAACATTCAGTAAAAGAATTAAACAGAAGCAATTTGGCTACGCTGTTGTTTCCAGACATATGAAAAGAGGCTGTACTGATAATGACTGACATTTCACTGATTTTCCATGAGACAAAGCATTTCAATGCCACAAAGAACAAAGAAAATCAATATAGGCAAATAGACACTGGAGTGAGCAACACCCAGTGCTGACTCTGGACAGTGTGAACAGATTTCATTGTCTAACTGCCAGGTAGGCCCCCCCCCCCCCCCCCCCCCCCCCCCCCCCCCCCCCCCCCCCCCACCCCCCCCCCCCCCCCCCCCCCCCCCCCCCCCCCCCCCCCCACCCCCCCCCCCCCCCCCCCCCCCCCCCCCCCCCCCCCCCCCCCCCCCCCCCCCCCCCCCCCCCCCCCCCCACCCCCCCCCCCCCCCCCCCCCCCCCCCCCCCCCCCCCCCCCCCCCCCCCCCCCCCCCCCCCCCCAAAAAAAAAAAAAAAAAAAAAAAAAAAAAAAAAAAAAAAGGCTAGGGTATTATAAACTGCTGTAAAGAGAGAAAAAAAAACTGAGTTTCCAGAACAACGATGGGAAAACTGCCCAGAAAGGCAGGAAAAAAACCACCAGATGACAGAAGTGGAAGATAAAAAGGTTGACAGGTTTGGGGAAGCTGGGGGAGGGAAAGCAGAAGGTGAGGGGCGTTTGGCAAGATGTATTCTGCTCTGCCCAGCTGACCAGACAGAGCCCTGTTAGAGCTGTTGGGCACACAGAGACACACAACTGACCTCAGGAATTAAAAAAAAACAAAAAAAAAAAAAACCCTGACATATTCATGGTGTACACAAGATGTATATGAGACATTCTCAAAAGGTCGTTACTAACAACCCTTACCCACTTATTTAGCTATTTCTCTTTTAAATAATTATTACTTGAAAATAAATCAGTTGTTGTGGCAATCCTGGAAGTTTTGAGAGATACAGAAGATAAAATGGTAGATGTGACGGGCCTTATATAGTAACAATAAAGCATTTTGCACCATTTTTATGTATAAGTTTTTATTTGCAAATGGGACAATTGTATATCTGATGCGTATTGAAAGTCTCGTCATTACAAAGTTGAACTGCCTGTTTGTTTTATCTGTTTTTAATTAGAATAAAAATCATTTCTGACACAAAACTGTTATGTTTTTCATTTTTGTGTGAAAAATATGTCTGAAAAACTGTCTGTCGGTTGTGACAGCCTTTGTCCATATTGATCCAAGACACACAATGCTCTGGAATTTATTCGACAAAGCTAGTGCAGTAAACTCATCTTGAAACGGCTCCAGACCACATTCTGTGTATCATTATGCCAAAAATTAATCAAGTGAACAATTCATCTGCATTTATTTTTGGGTTCTCACACTTGCAACCAAAAAGCAGCAATACGATTTTTGGCCATTTCAACGGCAGAATGTCTTTGAGAACATCACACTGAACAAGGCACTTTATAGCAAGGGAGAGAATATGAATAAAGTAAAGAAAAACCCAGACATAGGTGCTTGGCGTGCACTGCTGGCAGAAAATTCTGGTCTCACTCCAGACGATGTATCAAAAGAAGCTTCTGAAGCAGCCTTTGACAGAGACACGATGGAAATACAAAGGTGTGAACATGGTTTTGTGGCAGTTAGCTGCTGCAGCCAATGTTCTAAAGGCTCCAGCTCATCTTTTCATCCAGTCAAGGGCTGGCCACTGTATGTGTGCCTGTATAACCGCATTTTGTTCCCCTGCACCTCAAGCTCTGCCCCAACATGCAACATCTTGTGGTCACTGACTCGTGCAGACACGGATCAGCGTTACTGGACGGCCAACCACTTCGTGTCGCTGATGCCACTCGCTTGCAGTGGCCAAACTGTCACAGCTGAAGAGGACCAAAGTGGTGGCCTCTACCCATAGAGAAACTTCTCTGTCTGGGATGTTCTCTGTTTTGTCTTCTCTGTTTCTGGTTTCCATACAGTCAGCTGGATGGGAGAAGAGTACTTTGCAAAGGTTGACATCATCTTTGTAGACATCAAGTCAGTACTCATCAACTGCATGAAGCCGGAAAAGGGTCTTTCTGTCGGACATTACTTCCCCTTATTCCTATGTTTCTTAGTTACAAGCAGTACCCTTCATTCCTGGGTTTCTAGGGAAAAAGTAAACAAAGAATAGGGTGTGTGTACTTCTGATTCTTTTGTGTGACTGGTGTTTCTACCGGACTATGGCATGTCATACACCGTTGTGCACAGAAATGGTGCCGGCACATTTTGATCCAGTCTTCCGACCCTTTGTCGCGTATTTGGTGACACACAGGTGTCAAGACTGGTGACAAGTGCCAATTAATTCAAACTTAAAGAAACAAAATGTTATACAGCGCTCAAAAACATGCGAACAGCAAAAAACATGCATGTAACTCACAGTCTGATGTCCTCCGGTAAATCCACTTCAACGAATGCTTCACAAGTGTCTTTGTCACAGTGTCACCATGTCCAAGGAAAAATGCACAGCAATGATAAAAATGTCCCACACAGTACTCCTTCGCCACTATGGTCTTACTGAAATCAGCGGTCTTTCCACAGTATCTGTCCAAATGTCGCACTTCGAGTTAATGTCAACAAACAACACAGAACATGTCAGCCTTAGAAAATGATGCACTGCTAGTGTCACAGTGTCAAAGTGTCACACGTGAAACCAGGTGTCACACAAAGGAAACACGGGTGTGGTACACCTTAAAACAATCTTTCTGATTATTGCAACACAGATATATTCATGGCACTTTTCGCACATCATCGTTGTCTTGCTTTTCTTGAATGGATTGTCACTGTATTTCACACCAGGGTGTGTTGACTCATATTGTTTGTGTCGCGCGACACATACCACACAGGTGTGATCTTTTCCAACACCTGCCACTGGCCAGTGGTCTGTGCGATCAAGACGGGATGAGAGATGTCATTCACAGCCGTGCGAGGTCTACCTCCTCTCTGCTGTTTTTCTGTGTAGTGGTCCCCAATCAACTGATGTGCCAGGTCCAGTTTGAAAGACAGGAAGTCGCGCTTGATCTTGCCTTCTGTCTTGTGGTCCACGATGTCGCCCTCGATGACATAGGCATTGTACATACTTGTCTCCATCAGTTTTGTCTCAATCCGCCTGTACCACTTCATGGTTTTCTTGGCCTTATTTTGCCGTGTCATCTGGTCAAGTTTGTCCACCCATTCATGAACTTGGCGTAGGCTGCTACTACTGTGGGGGGCACGGCAGTTCGATGGCAGTCCCATCCTTTGTCGCCTGCGGGCAGTGACAGCTTCTTCTTGCGCAGACCAATGCGGGGGATATGGGCTGTAGAAAGGTAGTACACCATGCGCTTGTCCTTCCACGAAGTTGCAAGCAGCATACCCTCACACTGTCGCCACTCTGTTGACCCGCGTGGAAGTCGCCGTGTCTCTGCCTTGGTCTTGACAAGGTCAGTTGGGTATCCAAGGCGGTTTGGTCGTATTGTCCCACACAGGTAAGTGTCCTTGCTCGAGAGATATTTGGCAAGGACAGGCGATGTGTGTAAAAGTTGTCTGTGTACACGATGTGCCCAAAATTGTGGATAGGTTTCGTCAGTCCTATAACAACTCGTGCACTCAGCCCCATCAGCCGATTGACTTGTCCACCATGTTTACCTGTATAAACCTCCAGGTTGAAGCAGTAGGCCGTGTGAGCGTCGGCACACACCCACAGCTTGATGCCGAATTTTACGGGTTTTTCTTTCATGAATTGTTTAAAACCCAATCTCCCCTTGAACGGCACCATCGCTTCATCCACTGTCACTTCTCTGTGCGGAATGTATTCCTCATAAAACTCTGCCGCACTGTGTGTCAAGCACATACCTCACCTTGTGAAGTTTGTCACCTGCATTCCGCACATCTTCATTTGGTCAACAAAATACAGGTATCGGCGAATTTGGAAGAACCTGTCTCTGCTCATAACACCGCCGAATTTCGTTGACAACAGGAAATGTTCAGCCCCAGAATGCCAATAGTGCGCATCGCGGTCGAGTCGCAGGATGTCCTTCATGATAAGAAGTCCGTAAAAGGCTTTCATCTCGTCAAGTGTCACATCTCTCCACTCGCCTTTGTTTTTTTCTGGATCAGTCTGTCTGCCGTTTAATGTTGGCATTGTCGTTTGCAAAACTGACTAGCTTTGAAAGGACTATATCAGAATAGAACAGTTGAAAATAATCCACTGCCTTCATTGACGTATCGAGTATGCGCACAGGACCGGGGCGCCGTTCGAAGTTTTTCCAAGGTGTGCGTGGTTCAGTGAAATCCCCACCTGTCCAGTCAAATCGTGCCGATTGTAACTAAGTGGAAGATTTTCATCATCCAATTCATCGCCAGTGTCACTGTCATAATCGTTGATGGCATTGGCAAGTTCTGCTCTCTCTCTTCTTCTGTTAGATCAAACAGATCGAAGTCATCGGCTAAATTGTTGTAAATTTCGTCGTCAGAAAACTGATCGCTGCCTGCGTTTTCTTCACCCTCCATCTTCTCAGTAGCTACTAAACAGTGTGCTCTCACGGTCAAGTCAAGATACAATTTCGGTTCCAGACACTTTCCCACGCTGAGGAAGTAAGCAGGCAGGACTTATCTAAACATCTCGCGGGTCCCGTTACAAGGCGAAGGCCGCTATGACCCGCCAACCATGTGACAGGTGGGTGCAGATTTCAAGGCGTGAACCGCTGCAGCGGGTTGCCGGACGGAATGGAGTATGTTTCTCTGAACCGCTGAGGCGGTTTTCAGGAATGAAAGGAGAAGATTTGTCAAACCGCTCTAGCGGTTGGCAGGGATGATATTACACAAACACAGTCTCAGAATCAAGCAAGAGGCCATTTCTTTCGTTTTAAATTTCATTTCATTCACTTGATGTTTTAAAACAAAGTGTATTGGTTCTAAACATTGGACACAGAACATAACTCTCCAAGTATGCAAGCTATATAATCATCTTTTAGAATAACATGTAATTACAAATCTGGTATCATTTGAATAATAATGTTAATCATAAAAAAAATTACAGATTTCTTAGAGAATCCTGTCAGATATCAGACTCGTTCCTGCGTTGCAACAGTCTTCAGATTATCATTTTTTTGTCCATTGGCTGTGTCAGGTGACACATGATTTATGTACCTAATTTAGGAGAGAAAAGAGAGAGCAGTAAACGTTTTGCTTCATTTTCATTTTTTAAGGAGGAAACATCTTTTCCTGTCTTGTCTGTGTGAGAATTAGTACAGCATGCAGAAACTGTATTGCTTCTTTTTATGTTGTTTGTGAGTAATTTTTGTCCGTTACTTTTTTGTCACAACCAACATGCATTAATTTCACAAAAAGGATACTGTTTATTGAGGTGAATGTAGATCTTTACAATGAAACTAGACACCTCTGAATAAAGATAATGGCATGTGAATATTGGTCTGCCGCATAGTAACTTCACAAGAAAAACTTTTAACACCTGATGCGTGTTGCACGTGACAGTGGACGAAACAGGCAGGTTTAAAAACCAAATTAAAGAACCAAACATATTATCTTATGATTATTTTCCAAACATGTTTGCCAGGATCTAATTGAATCTAAACAGATAATACAGAGCTTATCTATTATTACTGAATTTTATGTGTTGTTTTTGTCCACTGTCACATGCCACATTTTGTCACTTTTGAAATACTTGACGACATTTCTCCGGTATAACAAGACGAACTATCTTTTGACATGCATTTTTTTCAATAGTAACTACCACTTGCTGTCACCTGAAAATGAGAACTGAAATCTTATTTTGAAAATTGAGCCTCATGTCCCATTTCCAGCTTCACCTTTAGAGAATGTCTCATATCAGGCACATTAAACAAGACTGCTGAGTGCACCTGCCATTCCACTCACTTCATCCCAGTCACATGACACTGTCCCACCATGGCTACAGATGCATCACATTGCAGATGACCACACCATAAAATGACACTGTCCCATCACTACAGATGCATCACATTGCAGATGACCACACCATAAAATGACACTGTCCCACCATGGCTACTGATGCATCTCATTGCAGATAACCACACCATAAAATGACACTGTCCCACCATGGCTACAGATGCATCTCAATGCAGATGACCACACCATAAAATGACACTGTCCCACCATGGCTACAGATGCATCTCAATGCAGATGACCACACCATAAAATGACACTGTCCCACCATGGCTACAGATGCATCTCAATGCAGATGACCACACCATAAAATGACACTGTCCCACCATGGCTACAGATGCATCTCAATGCAGATAACCACACCATGAAATGTTCTACTGGCCCAATGGCACTGTGCAATCAACAGCTTGTTGACAGATTTCTTGTTGATCAACTGTTACTGCCTCCATGCAAATTTTAAGAAAAGTAGCATATTAATTGCTAACAACAGAAGTGAGTGATGAACAGGCACAGTAAAGACCCACACCAGGCCTACAAATGGTGGCTCCCAGTTCAAAAATTGAGCCAAATAGGGTTTTAGAAGAGGGCAAAATGATCAGCATGCAATTTTTAAACGTAGGGAAAAATTAAGGCACTTCTTGATTCCCCCACACCCCTCCCCCCCTACCCTGCATCTGCACAGAAAAATGTGAAGACTTAGCAGAACAAGGAGCATACACTGAAGAACGAGAAATGGCCAAGTCAGTACCAGAACAAGGACCACACAGTGCAGACAGAGAAATGGCCTACAGTACCAGAACAAGGACCACACAGTGCAGACAGAGAAATGGCCTACAGTACCAGAACAAGGACCACACAGTGCAGACAGAGAAACAGTACCAGAAAAGGACCACACCTACAGAGAAATGGCCTACAGTACCAGAACAAGGACCCACAGTGCAGACAGAGAAATAGCCTACAGTACCAGAACAGACCACACAACAAGGACCACACAGTGCAGACAGAGAAAGAGGCCTACAGTACCAGAACAAGGACCACACAGTG
>JADBJO010023548.1:0-5000 GCA_016801955.1 Conus betulinus
TGTTGGGATAGTAGCTTCTGTCTCTCTGTCTCTGTCTCCTCTTTTTCTCTTTTTCTCTCTCCGATCCCTTTTCGCCACCCTCTCTCTTCTCTGTCTCTCTCCCCCCTCTCTCTACTCCTCTTCTCTCTCTCTCTCTCTCCTCTCTCTCTCTCTCTCTCTTTACCCATCCATTGTGCGCAGTTCCCATCGGCGAGGAAGCAATCAATGTATGATGGGATACGCTTTAAAAGTAGTGAACGTTACTTTTACGTTCTCATTATTCCCTCCTCTGTCGGAAACCGCTCCAAGTTGCTCTCTCTCTCTCTCCTCCTCTCTCTCTCTCTCTCTCTCTATCACTCTCTCGTCTTCTCTTCTCTCTCTCTCTCTCTCTCTCTCTCTCTGTATTTGTGCTTCTCCCTCTGTCTTTCTTCCCCTCCCGTCCCCTCTTATTTCCTCTTCCCACCTTTTCGCCCTCTGCCGGCGGGTGTGCCTGTGTGCACACGTACGTGTATGGGCTGACAAGCAGGCAGAACAATTGGGGGGGGTGGGGGGGGGATTTGCGTCATGAATGTTACAGTCAGTGGGGGGTTTACCTTTGAGTTTAGTTCGGAAGCGGGTTGGGGCTGGGGGCGATTTCTCGGCATCTTCTCCGAAGATTTAATTTGTTGACTGACACTGCAAGGTACCCCTTTCCAAAGACGTCAGCTGAAAATTCAAAATCTGCCATTTTTGACTGGATTGTGTCAGTCGCTGGTGAGGACTTATTTTTCTTTGGCTGGGTTCGGTTTTTGTTCGTTTGATTGTTTGTTTGTTTTGTTTTGAGGTTTTTTTTTTCATACTATCTCAATTACACAAACTGTCTGTAATCAATCATCTTTACAATGTATCCCTCAACACAAATGACCAGACTCACCGCCTCCAATAGACAAAGTCAATTTCGTTGATCGATTTGTCAGGTTTATTATTTACCTCTCATTTTTTTTTCTGCTCGATTTTCGTACCACCCGTTAATTGAACAAAAAAAAAGACAGACACGATAAACAATACAACTCTTTATCGTATCGTGATCAATTGATTGGAAAGATGCAGAAATGATGCCATTTAATTGTCACAGAAATACATAAAGTTGAAGAAACTGCGTACAGACTGAAAATGCGCAGTACATACACCATTCTGTTCAGGAAAAAAGCTCAGCGACCGGTACCAATGGAAGACAAACACAGTTATACAATCGTAGAAAAGGGAACAGGAACCTACTGTCAACATAATCACACAACTGATTAAGAAATATGAAATAGGAATGCTTTTTGCCGAAATGACTTTATGACCGGGGGGGGGGGGGGGGGGCCGATGTGAAGACTGCTATTACCGATGCTGCTGAACAATTATTGAAAAAGGACTAAGAAAACTATTGCCAACACTGCCATTCAATCCTTAATAAAGGGATACGAACGGGTTTGCCGGGGCAGATGTGCAATCGTTGCGTTGAAAACATAACACAGCGGAAGTTGCCAATACATCTGTACAACCTTTGAAAAAGTAATCGTCACATTAAAAAAGTGTTAGCGTGTAGCTGATAAAGCAATGGGGGGAAAAACATAAAGGCTGTTGCTAATACAGCTGCTGAACCCTAGAGAATCCAACACCCAGGACGGTTGCAGAACACTGGCAAAGAAACACGAAAACTGTTTGCTATACAGCCGTGCAATCGTTGAGGAACAACAGACCAACAGGATGGACAGCAACTGCGATAAAGCGGTACAGTCGTTACAAGCGCTGTTGCCGATTTTGAGACAATCGTTGAGTGCTGTCGTCAGTGTAGATGCGTCGTTGTTATAGGCCCTGTCGGCAGGATTGCTGTGCGGTCGTTATAAGCGCTGTCTTCAATGCAGCTGCGCAATCGTCATGGACACTGTTATCAAAACAACCGTACAATCGTTAGGAACAATGTTGCCACACAGGTGGACGATCATAGGTGTGCTGCTGCCGATAAAGCTGTACAATCGGTGGGAGTGATGTTGCCAACACAGGTGGACAATCAAGGTGTGCTGCTGCCGACAAAGCTGTACAATCGGTGGGAGTAACGTTGCCAACACATGCGGACAATCCTTAAAACCGCTGTTACCGATACAGCTGTGCAATCGTAAAGACAGCTGTTGTTTCGCACACATACACACACATGCGCGTCCGCACGCTAACACACATGCAATAAAAGCTGCTCACGCGCGCACGCACACGCACGCACACACACGCAAGCAAGTACGCTTGCGCGCGCGCGCGCACACACACACACACACACCACACACACACACAACGTACCAACGTAAGGCTAAAAGGAACGAGGCTGTTTCGAGGATCTAGGACATCATCGGGGAAAGAGAAGAGTTAGGAAACGTTTAAAGATAAGAGAGAGAATCAGCAGGCCCGAAGAGAGAAAGGAAGTTTGCTCCATGAAGAGGACGCTGGAAAAGACAAAGAGCTGCCTGGGGAAAGGAGATAGGAATGGACACGAAGGAATCAGCAGGCCGAAGAGAGAAAGGAAGTTTGCTCCATGAAGAGAGGGCTGGAAAAGACAAAGAGCTGCTGGGAAGGACTTGCAATGGACACGAGGGATCTGAAGGAAACGTGTATCAATGGACGAACCCAAGGGCCGGGCTGGAGTGGACAGCTGAAGGAGATGAGAAAGATAGGATGGAGCCTGACCATTCAGACACTTGAAACGGAGCAAAGACTATTTGTAATCCGTTCGTTTTTGTTGTTGTTGTTGTTGTTGTTTTGTTGTTGTTGTTTTTTTATCAGGAGTAATCCTTTATTTTCATCTAGCTATGAAATATCTTTACCAACATTTAATGAAACATCTTTGCATCACTTTGGTGTATAACATTGAATGGTGTTTGCTTTTATTGCTCCTCTATAGTGCACTAAATTGTTACTAAAATGTTACAAATTATCTTTATTCTTATTGTTCCTGTGCATGAAATCAAATTAAAAGAAAACGCTGAAACACTTTGATGAGATAGTTGTTTCATCCAAAGAAATTATGAGTCTTCTCCCTTTGGAAAGAAGAAATAGCTGAAACACTGCAAACAGTAACAAAGACAAGGTAGGAACAATGATCTCAAAAGATGTAGATCTCAAAAAACTGTAGATGTTTCCACTGAAACTTTACATTCACTATACACAACCTGGCCATTTCAACTATAGCAGAATCATCCTACCAACATCTTTTTTTTCTTTTTTTTTTTCTTTTTTTTTTATTCAATTCTCTTTCATCCCTCCATTCCACAATTCCTGCATTCATGCTCTCATTTGTTCATCAACATGTTGTGTTATTGAAAAAATATACTTAGACTTAGCAACATTAAACATAGTGCAATGGTGTAAAAGTTATAACAAACTTAATACGCACAAAATTAAAATCAATGGCATTAATGTTGCTAATTTTCCAGAGGATGCAAACATTCAAGATGAATGAAGGGAGAGAACTTTTTCCCCCTTATTTTAAAAACAGTTTGAATGAAAGAAGAAAGAAAATGGAGTACAACACAATAAATATATAAACAAACAGTAGCAGTACTATCACACACACACACACACACACACACACACACACACACACACACACACACACACACACACACACACACACACACACTTTCTTGTTTGAGGCACAGGTATTTTGACATTAAGTTAAGATACAAGGTTTTCATATGGGTACCAAGCTTGCTTAAACTTGTCAAAACTTGACAAATCCGTTCGTTTTTTGAACAGGAAGCCGGAGAGGAGAATGAAGAGGAAGGCTTTTAGGGGCATCCGAAAATTAGTCTGGCTGCATCCTTCTGTTTTTTCTCCGACTGATGAAGATGTTTCGGACAGCCAGCAAGAAGAGAATTACTGTAACCTAGCCGTGAAAGAACAAAAACACAGATTAAGGTTTCGGTCGCATCCTCTGAAGGAGGGTGCCGACCAGAACTAAAGCGGCGGAGGAATTGTACTGCTGGAATGACAGCGTCTCCTCCAGTGTACCACCAAGGTTCCAAACACACTTAGATGGACGAATAAGACAGTTGTCTAACTGAACAGAACTAAAGCGGCGGAGGAATTGTACTGCTGAAATGATGTCTCTCCTGCAGTGTTACACCAAGGTTCCGAACACACTTAGATGGACGAATAAACAGTTTGTCAAGCTGAACAGAACGAAGTCCGAGACAGAATCTTTCTGTTGGGAGTGTGAAAAAAAATCATTTCTCTTCTGTCACTGTTCAGCCGGAGCTTACTGTATGTCATCCAGGCTTTAGTATCAGAAATGTAGGCTTGTATACTCTGATTGATGAATGAATGGTAGTAAGAACAATTGGCAAGACTTGTAAAGTTGGTTATTATCAGAACAACTATGGTACGGCACAGTGTGAGGAGGGACCACGTCAGAGAGAAGTTGAGTACAAAGGACAAACAGAATGGGGGCCAGAATAGCTCCCTGTGGAATGCCACACTGCAAGGCTGCAGGAGGAGAAGTACGGCCATTGATGGAAACAACCTGAATGCGACCAGAGAATCAGGAATGTAGCCAGGAGATTGCAGTTCCAGAAATTATAACGTTATCGGGGATACCGCTGTACAATCGTTATACACGCTGTTACTATCTGTACAACCATGACACCCGTCAGCTTACAAACATTGCGAACACCGCGTGCCCGTTTCGTCTGTACAATTCATATAAGCGCCATTAACGTACAGCTGTACAATCGCTGTAAATGTTGTTACCGAACCATCCGTACAACCATTAAGGATATTGTCATACATCTGTACATTCATTGTAAAGGCGGTTACTGACAGAGCTGTTCATTCGTCAAAGTCCGTTGCCAGTACAGCACATAATGGAAGAATGATGCGCAGGTCAGGGCCCAATCTTTGCGGGGAGAAAAAAAAACCCGACTTGTTGTTAACCTACTTATCCGCTTGATGAAGATTAATGATTGACGTCAATCCAAGACGTCAGGTGACAGACATGGGCGGGGGGA
>JADBJO010023548.1:10000-12500 GCA_016801955.1 Conus betulinus
GCTAAGTCCAATGACATAGCAATCACTTGTTTTTTTTTGGTCGCGGAACAGACTGAATGAGAGTTGTCTCCTTCCGGGATGGTCATCATTCTCCTTATCCCTCTTCCCCCTTCCTCTGTCTTCCTAGCCCCAACCCCTCATGCCCTTTAGGTTTAGTAACTGCGCGAACTCGCTCGTCTGCACGCGTCCATAGGATCCAAATGTTCATTTTCCACTGCCCCTGTCTGAGTGCATGTGAACCCGTGTGTTGGGATGTAGGAGAGAACGGAGGGCAAAGAGAAGTGGGGGTGGGGGGGTGGAGGGGTGGGGGTATTATAACACAGACTGTGGACAGAGACATGGAGGGGTAATGTACGTGTTGGTTGATGAGGGACACAAGAGTCCTGATTGCTCTTTACTGGATTGCTTTGGCTCTTCCATAGCTCAGCCAGTCAGCCTGACGGCAGTGATGAGACATTCCCCAGATCATCAGCGAGAGAGAGAGAGAGAGAGAGAGGAGAGAGAGAGAGAGAGAGAGAGAGAGAGAGAGAGAGAGAGAGAGAGAGAGAGAGAGAGAGTGAGTGAGACCTGGACAGAGACAGAGACAGAGAGAGACGGAGGGACAGAGAGACAGAAATAGACAGACAGAGAGAGACAGAGAGAGACAGAGAGAGAGAGAGAGACAGAGGGAGAGGCAGAAAGACAGACAGAAAGACAGATTCATGGAGACAGAAGATGGAAAGAGACAGAGAGAGAAAGAGAGAGACAGACAGACAGACAGAACGACACACAGACAGAGAGAGACAGATACAGAGGGAGAGATAGCCAGACAGACAGAAAGACAGAGGGAGAGATAGCCAGACAGACAGAGGAAGAGATAGCCAGCCAGACAGAAAGACACACAGAAAGAGAGAGACAGAGGGAGATATAGCCAGACAGACAGAAAGACAGAGGGAGAGATAGCCAGACAGACAGAAAGACAGAGGGAGAGATAGTCAGACAGACAGAAAGACACACAGACAGACAGAGACAGAGGGAGATATAGCTAGACAGACAGAAAGACAGAGGGAGAGATAGCCAGACAGACAGAAAGACAGAGGGAGAGATAGCCAGACAGACAGAAAGACACACAGACAGAGAGAGACAGAGGGAGATATAGCCAGACAGACAGAAAGACAGAGGGAGAGATAGCCAGACAGACAGAGAGACAGAGGGAGAGATAGCCAGACAGACAGAAAGACAGAAAAACTGATTAATGGAGACAGAAACAGAGAGGCGGAGAGAGAGAGATGGAGACTCACAGAGGCAGATTGGCGGACGTGGAAAAAGAAAGAAAGAAAAAGAGAAAGAGGGAGAGAGAGACAGAGTGAGGGAGGGAGAGAGATTGAGGGAGGAAGGGTAGAAGGAGAGAGAGAGAGAGAGAGAGAGAGAGAGAGAGAGAGACAGACAGACAGACAGACAGACAGACAGACAAACAGACAGAGACAGAGATAGTGACAGAGATGGAGACTCACGGAGGCAGATATGCGTAGACGTGGAAAAAGAAAGAAAGAAAGATAGAGATAGAAAGGGGAGGGGGGGGGGGGAGAAAGAGAGTTGGAGGGAGAAAGGGTGGAAGGAGAGAGAGAGAGAGAGAGAGAGAGAGAGAGAGAGAGAACACTGGAGGGAGTGGGGTGACAGAAGAGAAACAGTGAGGCAGAGTAACGATTCTTCCTGGTCTGAATGTCCTTTCCTCGGTGTCCCCAAGACCATTACTATCACCATTAAAACAAAATGCATTCATTAATTTTTCTAATCTTTCTGTTTACATTGTTCTTGTTTTCTCATTGCTTTCATTATTTGGTGAAATTATACTAGTAGCGACTTGGCCAGCAGAACTCGTTGCCGTCATCCCTAATTTCACAAGACAAGTCCAAGAACAACGAACGGATTATTTTTGTCTGGTCCTAATTGCGAAAATTCCGTCTCATTTGTTGAATGATTTTTTTTTTATGTACATTAACAAAAACCACCGCCTCGGCAAGATGGTTAAAAACTCTTTCAGGTCTGGATGTATTTGAAATTGGTTTGTTATCCGTCCTATTCCCTTCAAAACGTGTGTTTGTTGATTGGTTATTTGTTTTTGTTTGTTGTTTTGTTTGTTTTTACTCTTAACTAGCACCAGTTTTATTATAGGCCAGCCAACCACCAACTTTCTCTCAGGGATTTGCCGTCAAAGACAAAAAAACCTTCTCCCGAAAAAGAAACAAGAAATACACTGTACGGCAATAAATAGCAGGATAGCTAAGGAACGACTGACTTATTAAGCCAAATAAAACTACACGTCACGCTGAGAGCGCTAGCCATCACGTTTGAATCATCAGCCATAGTTTATGAAAACTAAGTGAAACAAATACTGATGATAGAAAATAAAATCACGATTCAATGTTCTGAATATGCTTTATATATATATATATATATATATGTGTGTGTGTGTGTGTGTGTGTGTGTGTGTGTGTGTGTGTGTGTGTGTGTAGTGATA
>JADBJO010023548.1:20000-22500 GCA_016801955.1 Conus betulinus
CCTGTTACAGGGGATTGGCTTGATACAGGGGATTGGCCTGTTACAGGGGATTGGCCTGTTACAGGCCCCAGGATCCCAGGGACAGTGCGTCAGTGTCACAGCAAACTAATGGCTGTGGCATAGACCGTCTCCGGGACGGGGGGTAGGTCACAGAGAGAGAGAGACAGAGACAGACAGGCAGAGACGGAGAGACAGAGGGAAGGCTGGCTGGGGAGAGAGACAGAAACAGGGCAAGAGACTGAAAAGGGGGGAAGAGAGAGAGTGAAGGGCAGAGAGAGAGACAGAGAGAGAGACAGAGAAAGAGAGAGACAGACAGAGACACAGAAAGAGAGAGAGAGAGAGAGAGAGAGAGAGAGAGCGATTTGGCTGCTTCACGCTTTAGATGGATTTAATGCACGTTGGTCCTTGACTCCTATAGAAATCCTATGTAATTTACCAGCAAGTGAATATGTACACCTAGCAAACAATAAGGCGAATGTACATGACGTTTGAATCGCACCGCACTTTGACACTGTAGTTAATGACACAATGCAACAAAAAGTAAACGTTGTAATAAAACAGACACTTGGTTTTTTTTTTACAACGTTTACAGCTGTTTTGGTTTTTGAAACCCATTTCAAATATTTTTAAGTCTCCCTCAGCAAAAACACTGTTTCTTCTTTAAAAGCATAACGAATACACTTTGCTCAAGGTCTCTTGTAGTTTGTTCGATTACTTTATGTGAATATGATCCAAAATAATTCAATCGTTCACACCACAGGATAAGTACGTCATAAAAGAATTGTTGTAATGAGAGAGAGAGAGAGAGAGACAGACAGACAGACAGACAGACAGACAGACAGACAGAGACCGACGAAGAGACAGTCGGACAGACAGACAGACTGAGACAGACAGAGTAAGAGAGGCACAGAGTGAGAGAGACACAGAGACAGCGAGGGACAGAGAGTCAGACAGACAAAAAGACAATTTGTGACGGTCAGCGAGAGGGGGAGGTAGACGGAGGGAGAGAGACAAACAGACAGAAAGAAAGACATCAGACACACAGGCAGCGACAGTCACGGTGACAGACAGACAGACAGACAGATAGACAGACTGAGATTGAGACAGAACCAAAGACAAAGACAGTGACAGAGACAGAGACAGAGACACACAGCGAGAGAGAGAGAGAGAGAGAGAGAGAGAGAGAAAGAGAGAGTATTTTCCGAACTGCACCCTCACAGACTGCACATGTATCCTCTTTCGCGCCGTCACACCAGCTTACCGTTCGTGGTGGAGGTGTCCATCGTGTTCAGTTCAGCCATCTGCTCACCCGAAGTCGCTTCAGGCGATGATGACTCAGCACTAGGCAGAAGGCAGGGAGGCTCGTTTAGTGCTGACGTCAGTCTTGCCAGAGCTGTCGTTGCTCTTGCCAGTGCTGACGTCACTCGTCACTGTTGGCAGTGCTGACGTCACTCGTCACTCTTGCCGGTGCTGACGTCACGCGTCACTCTTGCCGGTGCTGACGTCACGCGTCACTCTTGCCGGTGCTGACGTCACGCGTCACTCTTGGCAGTGCTGACGTCACTCGTCACTCTTGGCAGTGCTGACGTCACTCGTCAGTCTTGCCAGTGCTGACGTCACTCGTCAGTCTTGCCAGTGCTGACGTCACTCTTGCCTGTGCTGTCGTCACTCTTGCCAGTGCTGTCGTCACTCTTGCTAGTGCTGTCGTCACTCATGCCAGTGCTGATGTCACTTGCCACAGCTGTTGTCACTTTTGCCGGTGCTCTACGTCACTCTTGCCATTGCTGTCGTCACTCTTGCCAGTGCTGACGTCTCTTTTGCCAGTGCTGTCGTCACGCATGCCAGTGCTGACGTCACTAGCCAGAGCTGTCGTCACTCTTGCCAGTGCTGTCGTCACTCTTGCCACCCTCAGCTACCCTCTGGGACAATCTGGTCTGCTTCGTCTGCACAGCGTGGCTTGGTCCAGGATATATAGCGCTCCACATCACCACATCACCACAGCATAACAGAAGATTCCCCCCCCCCCCCCCCCCCTCAAAAAAAACCCCCACCCAGATAGCAGAGGGTGACATCACAAAGCCCTAGAAACGGCCACGCACAGTCAGTCACAAGTCGTGCAGAAGTAGCGACGTTTTGCTCGGCTCTTCCTGTCACAAAGTGAAGACACACAGGGGCAAGAATGCCCCCCACAGCTGGTTCTTACATGAGTTGGCGCTGTTGGTATTTTTGCGGGGAAAGACAACTAAACAAAGAAACTCGCAGGCATCACAGCAGTTAGCACCAGTTAGAGGAAAACTGAAGGGAGCCAAACCAATATCTTTCCGCTGTGAGCTTAGGCTGAGCAGACCACGTGCAGCTCGATGAGCGTGAGCACGTGCAGCACGGAGAGACCCTGAAAAAAAAAAAAAAAACACGTGTTATCCGGCCGATTTGTCAGCACACACTCCCGACAGAGAGAGAGAGAGAGGCAGAGGTGCTCGTCTTTTCGTGCCCAAACAGA
>JADBJO010023548.1:25000-26406 GCA_016801955.1 Conus betulinus
TATGTCTGCCATGCCCCAACAGGTGCTTCCTGTTCCATGCTATGTCTGCCATGCCCCAACAGGTGCTTCCCGTCTCATGCTGTCTGCCATGGCCCCAACAGGTGCTTCCCGTCTCATGCTGCTGTCTGCCATGCCCCCACATGTGCTTCCCGTCTCATGCTGTCTGCCATGCCCCAACATTATGCTTCCCGTCTCATGCTGTCATGCCCCAACATTATGCTTCCCGTCTCATGCTGTGTATCATGCCCCAACATTATGATGCTTCCCGTCTCATGCTGTCATGCCCCAACATTATGCTTATGCTTCCCGTTCCATGCTATGTCTGCCATGCCCTGCCATGCCCCAACATGTGCTTCCCGTCTCATGCTGTCTGCCATGCCCCAACATGTGCTTCCCGTCTCATGCTGTCTGCCATGCCCCAACATTATGCTTCCCGTCTCATGCTGTGTGTCATGCCCCAACATTATGCTTCCCGTCTCATGCTGTGTGTGTCATGCCCCAACATTATGCTTCCCATCTCATGCTGTGTGTCATGCCCCAACATGTGTGCTTCCCGTCTCATGCTGTCTGTCATGCCCCAACATTATGCTTCCTGTCTCATGCTGTCTGTCATGCCCCAACATTATTCTTCCCGTCTCATGCTGTATGTCATGCCCCAACATTATGCTTCCCGTCTCATGCTGTCTGTCATGCCCCAACATTATGCTTCCCATCTCATGCTGTGTGTCATGCCCCAACATGTGCTTCCCGTCTCATGCTGTCTGTCATGCCCCAACATTATGCTTCCCGTCTCATGCTGCTGTATGTGTCATGCCCCAACATTATGCTTCCCATCTCATGCTGTGTGTCATGTCCCAACATGTGCTTCTCATCTCATGCTGTGTGTCATGCCCCAAACATTATGCTTCCCGTCTCGCGTTCTGTTCCGTTTTCACCAGATACACTGCCTGCTTCAAACTCTTCTGTCACATCGCAGTATTCTCCCCACCTCACCTTTTTTGTATCCTGTTAATAATAATAATAATAACAGTAATAAAGATGATAATAATAGCATTGATAATAATAGTAATAATGAAAACAATGCTGATGATGCTAATGTTATAATGATAATAATATTGATGATAATAATAATAATAACAATATGGCATTTATAAAGCGCCTTGCCATAGGTACAATCCACACTCGCGTGTACGCAACGGGCTGCCTCCTGGGTAGAGCCAACTGAAGAGCCGCCTACCGGCGCTTTATTCAATTGTTTCCCGTGTCATCCAGTCAATACCATTCTCTCATTTTCCTTACTTCCGTCATTCTTCCATTTCTCATGCAGGATGCATGATATGTATAAACATGTCATCCATACCAACTGCCAAACTGGCCTTCTCTTCCGAAAGTTGGTGATGAGATTT
>JADBJO010023549.1:0-5000 GCA_016801955.1 Conus betulinus
TTCTTTGTACTGTATTCTTTTCAAATCATTCGACGCCAAGCTATTTTGCCCGCTCTCACTTTCCAAATCGCTTCATACCCAATGTGGCAGCAACACTGAAGCGAGATACTTGTTGACGCTGTCTTTTTCGCACCATCTCCAGCGACACCGCTAGAAACACATTATTACTGTTGTCATGGAAAGATGAGAGAATGCATGATCAATGTTGAATGACAATCGTCTGGCTTTATTTTATACACAGGATAAAGAGAGAGAGAGAGAGAGAGAGAGAGAGAGAGAGAGAGAGAGAGAGAGAGAGAGAGAGAGAGAGAAATGTTTCAGATATGATGAGGCCGCTAAGAAAATGGAAGACACCAGAACAGATGTCTCCAAAAGGATTCAGCGTTTCTTTTCTAGGAACACGTTTTTACCCCTTTAATTAACACTTAGGTGTAAGGCACAGTGAAGTCTCCCTTCCAATAAATGATCCATTTTTGAAGGAGTTCTGAAGTCATTGCCGACAGGTTTGCCTGTGACTTGATCTGACATTGACGTTTACTTATAGAGAAAGAAAAAACAAACATGTGTACTTACCTTGGGTCCTTACACCTTCCTGCAAAAAGACAGAACGAATTTCTTTCAATATACACAGACATGCAATGTGACCGCGATGTGTTCTTTTGCCTAACATACATAATGCATCAAAGCCATTGACGTTAGAGCCACTTTGGTTGCGAAATATCCGAAGAGATCTGTCCAATTTCCCCGAAGTTGGAGTATGGCTGCTTAATGGCGGGATAAAAAAAACGGTCATACACACTCCACTCCACTCCACTTGTTTAGTAGATGGGATTAATACTTCCTGTCCATACAGGGAGTGTCCGCAGGAGTATCAGCCTGCGTACGCGAAAAAAAGAAAAAAATCTGTCCAACAAAGTAGGGAAAAAAAAGAGACTTAATGGGTTAGAATAAAGATCACCACATTAAACCAGGTGTACAATACGACAACATAGGACAGAACTGTGTGACATTAGAATGAAAATCGCCAGATTGCATTGTGTGGCGCACTATTACAACTATCAGCGAGTCCCAGTTCAACATGCAACGAAATCAAGTCCCGACGCTCTCCCTCCCTCCCTCCCTCTCATATTATCACAAAACCTCTCCGTCGCTTCACGGTGACGATGACGACAATGATGACGACAACGATGATGACCAGACCTCCGGTGCTCCCCCGGCGATGACGACATCATCTACTGATGAGCTGCTGTAGATTTCATCGTCGACGCCCTCTGATGTGATGCCAAGGATAAGAAAGGGGATGATGTTTTAATGTCGCTCATGCTTGCCACTCAGAGAGAGAGAGAGAGAGAGAGAGAGAGAGAGAGAGAGAGAGAGAGAGAGAGAGAGAGAGAGAGAGAGAGAGAGAGACAGACAGACAGACAGACAGACAGAGTAATAAAATCATGTAACAACAATGCATTCGCTGGCCCTTTTCATGCTGTCTACATTCAGTGATTTCACAACCATACGAAGCATACGAAGAGACACAAGCAAGTAAGATGCCACATTCGTTGTTTCAACACGTGTGGTGAGAGAATTACTGCCCTTTGGATGCTGAAGAGTCTATGTTACTTAACATTAAGTTCAACTTTCAGCTGTACTTGTCAGGAAGATAACGGAAACTACGGTGAACTCTGGGAGTAATGAAATTAAACATGTGATGAGTATGGATCTAGAATGACCCATGTCATGGAAAAGAGAGTAAAACAAGTGCGCGCACGCGCGCACGTGTGTGTGTGTGTGCGTGCGTGCGTGCGTGCGTGGTGTGTGTGTGTGTGTGTGTGTGTGTGTGTGTGTGTGTGTGTGTGTGTGTGTGTGTGTGTGTGTGTGTGAACAAGGCCAAGTTTTGTGAAGCGGATGGGTATATATACATGCGTAACACGATGAGTTTTCAACAAAAATTTCGCTCCATGTGAATCGTTGATTTATCAATCGACTGACTGATTTTTTGATTGACTGATTGGTTGATTGACTGATTGATTAATTGATTGATTGATTGATCGATTGATTGATTGATTGGATGGTTGATTGATTGATTGCTCCTTCATCAGCTAAGAAAACTCTTTTACAAATTGGAAAACGTTACTGGTTCAATAATTGGCCTGTTTCTATTTCACTGTTCTTTCGAAGGCATTAGAACAACATAGCAAAGTGGCTTCTTTCCCAAATCAACAATAACGATCTACTCTGCCCTCATTGATCTGGATTTAGAAAGAATCATTCTTTTTAAGCTGCTCCTTCCAGTTAATTTGATCAATCGCTTTCAATGAGCAGTTTTTTGGTGTACTCTTTCTAGAACTGGCTAGAACTTTTGGCATCATTTATCATGAACTTTTCTTCAGAAGCTAATAATTCAACTATCCTTCTTGAAACAAGCGATGATTAACATTTAGAATGTATATTTATGTAATCGAATTCCGTCAAAACTTTGGTGTACCACAAGGCTCAGTGCTAGGTCAACTGTTGTTTTCATCGACATCAGTCTTAGAAACGATTTGTAAAATGTTCGTTGATGATACAGCTGTTGGCATACATTTTGCTTACATTTTTGTCTAAACATGTTGAATGGACGTAAGCCAGTCATATGATTTCGTTCTCTTAAAATCAATTTCATGTTGATTACACCGAGGCAAAGATTTGCCTGCTCTCTGTATAGCCAGTTATAAAGCTGAAGTGTTTACAATCATTAAGTGTAAGCAATAACAATCAACAATATTATATCTTGGTCGAAATATTCAGAATTTTTTTTGAGATATTTGGATTGGGTGGGGAGATAAGTATGGTGTTGCCTAGGGTACTCATGTGGGAAAAGGAAATGAGTACGATGTGTTGCAGGTGGTGTAGCCTCTCACTCTATATCCGTCCAAGGATTTTTTCTTTTGTAGTGTTGCATTATACTCTCAGCTTGCCATGAGGTGCAGGCAGTCATTCGGCGCAGCGACACAAATGACAGCCACCTTACTGCCTGCTAGTAGAGTCACCCTCTATAAAATGACAGCTAGATGTGCAGTATTCCAATTCAGCACACACACACACACACACACACACACACACACACACACACACACACACACATATATATATATATATATATATTCACACACACATACACACACACACACAAATTCACACACACACACACACACACACACACACACACACATATATATATATATATATATATATATATTCACACACACATACACACACACACAAATTCACACACATACACACACACACACACACACACACGCACACAAACAAATGAACACACGTACTAACACACACACACACACACACACACACACACACACACACACACACACACACACACACATAACTATCAAGTGAACAACCACAAAGTAACTACAGATATAACCAAAATATCACGAGAGAGAGAGAGAGAGAGAGAGAGAGAGAGAGAGAGAGAGAGAGAGAGAGAGAGAGACAGACAGACAGACAGACAGACAGACAGACAGAGAGACAGAGAGACAGAGAGATAGACTGAGAGACAGAGAGAAAGAAACAAACAGACAGACAGACAGACAGATAGACAGGCAGGCAGGCAGGCAGGCAGGCAGACAGACAGACAGACAGACAGACAGATCCTTAGGTTACCACCAACACTGACTCACCTGTCACTGTCACCTTTGCCTCCTTCAGAAATCGATCCCCTGTGGGAGTCACGGTCGTCACGGAGCAAGTGCAGATCATTCCACGGTGCGAGGGGAAGCTCGGGGTGAAGGTGAGCGTGATGGTCCACACCTTGTCTTTGAGGAACGTCTGTTCAGCGGAGTTGTCGACCCCTTCACAGACCATACCGAGGGACCTGGCTTGGACTGGAGGGTTTCCTCCCTTGGCTTGACAGAAAATGGTGGCTGGCTGGTTTGCTTGCAATGACAAGTTTCCGCCATTACTGTGGAGAAAGTACGGTGACTCTGGTGGGTCTGTGGTGTGACAGATAATCAATCATTTCACCTGTCATCCCATCGCTCGGTCAACTGGTGAAACGAAAGTATTAATCGACAACTCATATACATCATGTTTCTCTCACGAGAAGCTAAGCTCCGCCGTCTATCGGTCAATCAGTATTGTAGTCTGTCCATCCCTCAGTAAACACATGTCCATCCATCGGTAAATACATCCAGACAATAAAGAAACAGGTCGCCAGCTCTCTCTCTCTCTCTCTCTCTCTCTCTGTATGTGTTTGTCTGCCTGTCTGTCTGTCTGTCTCTCACTCACTCCCGCCCCCCCTCTCTCTCATTGGCTACCTGTATATACTTACATTTGTGTACCAGTTTATCTATGTTACATGCACAATAAATAAAATGTGTCTAAAGCTCGAAGCTAGACAACTTTCTGCGAATACATCCATCATAATGCATCACATCTTGGAGACTCCATGATGAAAGAATGTCATTTCCCCTGACATCCAGCTCACAATCTGCACATAATCTGTCATTCCCTGGAGAGCTGGTTTTTCTGCCTATTGCGTTGAACTGAATAAATGTAAATGTTGGGCACGTGACGACGTAGTTTTTACCGTGAAAAACGTGTTTGAATTTTCTGTGAAAAGAGACGCTTACCCCTACTTCTAAAGGCTCACTCCATTATTGAAAATAGAGTTAAAAACTTTTTTTTTTAGACATCTGTTTATTATCAGAATAGTTCCAGTGAAAGAGGCTTCAATGCGTATAGATTAAAGGTGATTGCACTTGAAAATGTTACGAACATCTGTTAATATACATTAAGCCATGGGAGCTGAAATAATATCATGTGTTTTCTTTTGTTTACTGACAAGGAAAATGGAGCACAGGCTGATCATCCTTGTTATGAGTTGACAGTCAGTGAGAGACTGAATTATTACCGAGAAAGTGGCCTGGTATACTCTCCGTGATAAGAGTCTTGTTCACCAATGTACAGATTGATGCTATGAGCCAGAACACGGCCGTGTCTGG
>JADBJO010023549.1:10000-17500 GCA_016801955.1 Conus betulinus
GGACATCCTTTCTGTCCTCAAGCAGAGTCGAGGCAGGGAGGAGGGAGGGGGGGGGGGGGGGGGGGGTGTAGAATGGAATGGACACACGGTTTGAGTGGCTACACTCCACATTAAAAAAAAGCTTCAAAAACCGGGTGGACCAGACACTGCTTTCTCTAGGAAGTGCAACGCTCAGCTACCACCTTACACGATTGTTGAAATTTATTTCATTACATGACGCCCCAGCTTAAGTAGAATGATTTCCACAGTGAACGAGGCAACAGAAAAGGACTGAAGTGTAGAAAAACAGGAGGTTGTCACCTTATTGACCCCTTGCTTACCACATACAGGGTGGTGTGGTATTATTATACTACTTCGATGAGGGATGAACAACAATAAACACAACGTAGGTGCGTGTCTGTTGTCTCACTATCGGCGCACATTTTTCACTTCAATTCGGCGAAGAATCCAGGGCTATATTTTCCCCACAAACCAGCTTCATGGTAATACACCGCAAACGCTAACATACAACGTTCTTCAGGTATATACTTTCCATCAATCATCAAAGTCGGGATTCAATGCAGTCAAAGATGGACGGACGAGCTTCCACGCATATGCCCAACTTGATGTCTTGCGTTTTCCTGCGTAGATACCCCTCACGGCAACATACAGAATTTGACAACATGACGTCACACGGCCCATGACAGTTTACCTTGGCGCTACTCCCCCGCAGGACTGAAACCAGACGTGGGCTGACAGAGCTGTTAAGATAAATAGAACTGTTCATTCAGTTCTTATCTCTAATTAGATGACGAGGCATTTGGCTAGAAAGCTGGAGTGTGTTTTATTTTTGCTTGCACTCATTCCGGCGGGTTAACGTCGGCCGTCCACGAGGTCTGTCCGTGACCGCAGGATTATTGGATTCCCAGCTGTTGACCAAGACACCCCTGCCAGGGTCATAGTTACTCCCGCCGTTTACCTGCGCTTGATCGAATTGTTCTCGCCTTTTTTTTCCTCAAGGTCTGACCAGCACATTGGGCTAATGCGTACGTCAGACATCTGGTAAGTCGTAGCCACGAGACCCCTTCTTCAATTCTCTCATCTTAGTTGTTAATTCACTTATCCATCAGCTTAAAATCATGCGTAGTGTGGTCTCAAAACTTAGCGGATGTGGTGTAGCGTATATGGACTAGTCCGCACGCAGTGGCGCCTCCTTGATGAAACTGAAACTTATCTCTAAGTTGATTAAGAATGTAAGCGGTTTCGGGAGGGATCTGGGCTCTTTACAAACTCTTTATTGACAGCAGGGGAAATGCTGGTTCACTTTCAAATGATGTTGCTGGCGAAATCGTACATAAACATTGTAGAAATCATAGCACGGTTTCATTGATATTGTGTCAAAATCCGTTATTTTGAAAACTGAATTTCTATGAGACAGCACATACTTGACAGTGTTCGAGGCCCGTCATACCAGGGGCTACGAAGACTCGCCTTTTGCAACGAATGTGCACACCTTTATAGAATTGAATCGTGTTTCACAAAAAAAAACCAGACAGACAGACAGAAAGACAGACAGAGAGAGAAAAGAATCAGCTAGATGTGATTTCAAATGCCTGACAATGTGTGTGTGTGTGTGTGTGTGTGTGTGTGTGTGTGTGTGTGTGTGTGTGTGTGTGTGTGTGTGTGTGTGTGTGTGTGTGTGTGTGAGTGAGTGAGTGAGTGGTGTGTGTGTGTGTGTGTGTGTGTGTGTGTGTGTGTGTGTATGCGTGTGTACGTGTGTGCATGTATACGTGCGTGCGTACGTGCGTATGCACGTGTGTGCGAGCGTGCGGGAGTGCGAGCGTGCACACACACCCACGTGTGTGTGTGTGTGTGTGTGTGTGTGTGTGTGTGTGTGTGTGTGTGTGAATGCATTATATATATGCGTATTGTGGTGTGTGCACGTGTGTCTGCATGAACATGCACACACGTGGACTTTCCAGTGCGTGTGTACAATGCTTACTCACAGGAAGCTCTGGCCACAGGAACCAGGACACAGCAGACCATCACAAATGAGAGGCAGACTGCAGCACTGGTCCTCATGACGTCACTTTTCTCACACCAACCCCAAGTCCAGCTGGATAAAGAACACGTACGCGCGCGCGTACACACACACTGGCTGAAGACAGAATAATTCATATCGCCTGCTAAGTAGCCAAACGAATAAAATCTATATACAAATAGTATAAATGCAAGGGAAATATTTGAGCCCATGTTTGAGCATCCATTTAAGGATGCAAGGAGTTCGAAAGGTATCAAACAGAATGGTCAGCTCTGCTGTTTACTAACCAGACCGTTGTCAGCAGCTAAGAACTGTGCAGAACCGCCTTTACTTAGATCACCTAAGAAATGCAATCTCACCCTGACTGACGAAATAACATTATGTTGAACTATTTATAGTGGGGAAACACAAGTACAGGCTACCAATTCCTCCGTCATGACCTGAATGACTTGACAGAGATGAAAAAAATGGACAACGAAAAATCAGGGAATTATTATGATGAATATTCAGCCCTTCACCAGCAGCATATGAGAACCATTGTAATCCATTGTGTTATCCATTGTAATCCATTGTAATCCATTGTATCCATTTGTAATCCATCTTGAAGACAGAATCATTCCTGTCACTGCTGTTGTATAGTCAATCAGCGAACGAATACGTTTGATTTTTATTTTGCGCAGAAATATATTAAAAGTGAAGCAGTTCCAAATTACTTGATATGAAAAATCCGCTCCATGGGCCATCATTTATCTCCTGCTGTAACTCCTCTGAGTATATAAAACCTGTCCGTTCACACTGGCATCAGGGTTAATAATCAGGTCAGGATCTTTCACACAAAAACATTGTAAACAAACAGTGCATTCTATATCTACAAACCAAGTTTCCGGCCTTTTCTCTGGTGACAAACTACCGATTTTGTCAAAATCTGGTTTCATTTTTTCAAGGTCTCCTTCTTGACCTCTTCAAGACAACGATTATGAAGTGGTCCATATCTTATGCCGGGCAAACTTGCAATAATTTTCCCAGTCACCTGTGCCAAGCCTTGAATGCAACGGTCTTGTAGTCCTAACAAATCAGAACAATATTCTTTCAAGCTGCAAGGTCTGTCCCCTGTCTGAGAAATTGTCCTGGACGTAGGGTCAATAATAGCCTGAAGATATTGGACTTTCTTCAGTAACTTTAGGTTGGACGGGCGGACAATAGCCGCTAACTGCTTGAACACTGCTGAAGTGCACTGAATGTAGGCAATGTCTGTTGCAATACATGAATGAATCACCCAAAAAAAGATGTGGAAATGTGTCCTTCTTTTCTGGGTGATATAAAACGTTTCAAAAGCTTGCAAACATAAACCCAGTGGGAATCGCTTTGAAGTAATGGGTTTGTCATTTCTATTTAAATCCCTGTAGTTTTCTGTACTGATGAAAAATCCGGACGTAAAAAAACAAAAAAAAAAACAAAACAAAACAAAAAAAAAAACAAACAAACTTAGCGGATGTGGTATGTTGTATATGGACTAGTCCGCACGCAGGTAAATAAAAAACAACAACAAAAAAAAAACAACAAAAAAACTAGTTGCTCATCATGCTTAGTCCCATAGCGCGGCGATGGCCGGGCGAAAAAAGATTTAAAAAAAAAATCCGGACGTAATAATAACGCCCTTATGATCAGCTGAAGCCCTGAAGCAGTTTTGTGCCGATGAAAATCAATGTTGTAGTCGATGTGTCCATATAAGTCTTTTCAAATTCAGTATACCGTAAAGGATCCATTTTTCTCCTTTCTTGTGAGTAACTGGTGGTACACTCTCTTGTGGGTGGTGATCACATGGAGAGATCACCTTTTTTTCGCCAGTGTGTGGCACTCTATCTCTGAGCTAATCATCATCTTCATCATCTCATCATCACTTCCAGTCATGTTTATCTGCCTCACTGAAAGAAAAGAGAAGGATCACAAATATTACAAATATATTACAGTCAAATTCAATTTTCACTTATGAGGACCTTAGGTCTACAACACAGTGGATGGGGCTACTTTGAATGAAACAACACTTAAATGGGACTACCTGGGATCTTACAACAGTGGATCGGGCTACTTTGAAATGTACAATCACGGACGAGAGGGAATCCTGGATCTCACAGATATGGATGTGGATCGTTCAACCATGGACGTAGTACTTCGGGTCGTACAACCTTTTTGGATTGCATAACCTTGGACGTGATTGCCTCGATTTTTGCTGGCGAGGACGTGATAACCTTCCACAACCGTTGACCTGACTGCTTTAGATCTTACAACTATGGACATAATTTTGGATTGCACGACGGTGGGTTGAATTAGTTTGGATTGTACAACCATGGACGTAACGACTAGGGTATTATAATCACAGAGGCGAATATTTGGATTGTACAACCATGGACGTAACGACTAGGGTATCATAATCACAGAGGCGAATATTTGGATTGTACAAGCGTGGGAGCATCTGCCATGGACCAGTAGAGCAGTCAACCACCATAGAAGAAAAGAAGGGGAGGGGCGATGAGGAAGGAGGAGCTGAGGAAGGTGGAGAAGATGGAGAAGCAGAAGAGTGAGAAGAAAACAGACGAATAGGAGGAAGAGAGGTAGAAAAAAAAGAAAGAGAAGAGGAACGGGGAAGATGAATTAGACAAAGATGAAGGAGAAGTGGAAGAAAAGAGAGAAAGTAGAAGGAAAACATGAGGGAGGAGAAGAGAGAGAAGAAAAAAAAAGGCGAGAAAGGTCGAGAAAGGGAGAACAAAAAGAACGAAGGAGAAGAAAGAAGTGTAAGAAAGTCGAAAAAAAGGAACGAGAAGAACGAAGAGAGGAAGAATGAAGAAGAGAAGAGAAGAGAGAGGAGGAAGAGGAGGACAAGAAGATACAAGAGAAAAGAATAGAGAAGAAGAGGAAGAGAGAAGTACAAGAAAATAAGAACAAGAGACAAGAAGAACAAGAAAAGAAAGAAGAACAAGAGGAAGAAGAAGAAGCAGTCACAAGAAGGAAATGAACAGCAGACGATGACGATAACGACGACGATGATGGTGAGGAGGAGGAGGAGGAGGAGAAGGAGGGGAGGAGGAGGAGGAGGAGGAGGAGGAAGGAGAAGGAGTATGATAAAGAGGAAGACGAGAAAAGGAAGGGAAAAAACGAGAAAACGAGGAGGAGGGGGGGGGGGGGGGGGGGGGGGGGGGAAGAGAAAGGAAACTAAGAGAGAGAAAAAAGGAGAAGATGAAGAAGTAGAAGCAGAAGGTGAATGAATAAAAGAGGAAACAGAACAGAAAAGAGTAGTGGGGCAAAGAGGACGTGAAAACGATGAAAACGAGGAAGGCGAATAAGTAAAAGAAGACGAAGGCGAGAAGAAAAAGGGAGCGGAAGATAAAGAAACCCCTTTTTTTAAAAAAAAAAAACAACAGGTAACTGCATGAACCATTTCTAATAACAAATAAAGGAAAATGTAAAATGAAATAAAACATTCTCGTTCAAAAAGCAGAGACAAAAGCATATACCAACAAAGGAGACTAACCTGCATTCATATATGGATCCCGTGGCGAACGAGCTAGAGCGGAAGTGATCCACTGGATTAACGATACTATAACAGAACGGGTGCTTAAACAGTTCGGTGTTATTTGAATTGTATCCACACTGTCTCCGCCTGGACAAGATGTCAGCTTCCGTGACCGAACAAAGACCAGAAGCTACTCGAAACCCCCTCAGTGAGATGGTGTAAGCATGAATTGACTGATCTGTGGTTGGTGACAAACTAGCCCTGTGGTAATATTTCCTCTTACGGCTCTCACACAGTCTTGTACCCCACCCTCTCCTCTCCTCTCCGGATCTCCGTTTCTTCCCCTTCCTCAACGAAACGGCTGAAAAGACCATTGTCTCCCCTTGCGATGGTTATTTGTATTCCATTGTTTGATGAGTTTCTTTTGGCGTAGGATATCGCTGCGTGTGAGGTTGTCTTTACATTGTTACAATGCTACCGCCATGGCTTTCATCGTTGACGTTGTTGTCGTCCTCATTATCAATGTCATCACCGTCTCTTGCTCCAGTAGGACGGAAGATGAGTTGCATCAGCGCGTTTGTGTGACCGGATTGGAGTGTGTTGTGCTCTCCAGCAGTTGCAAAACCAGATGACTCCTCCGCCGCAAAAAGAGAGAAAGAACAGAGTACAAAACACATACAGCGTGTTTCGACCTTAAGTGTAATTATTGGTCTTGACTGAAGAACGACTCTGTTTTCTTCCATGCCTGTTTGTTGTTTGTCTGTCGGTACATTAACACAAAACACCGCCGAGGTGATGATCAGTGGATCTGCTATAGAGATGGAACCGATAACATCTTGGTGCCAGTCCCTAAGAGCGGATCTGAATCAACAGACGAATCCACGATCAGCTCCGTCAGGATTATGACAAAAGTTTCCCTGAACAAGAGCAATCCGAAGTGACTGTTTACGAAGTTTAAGGTCGCCATGTGGCACCCCGCCACTGAATGGTGTTCATTCTAATCTGGCATGGTCACTCGTCCATCTGGTACGCGGCCAGCTCTTCCTGATGTACTGTATTTCTAATCTGATAATTTATTTGTAATAGGTAGAATTATGGTTTGCGCTCACGTGTGTGTGTGTGTGTGTGTGTGTGTGTGTGTGTGTGTGTGTGTGTGTGTGTGTGTGTGTGCGCGAGCGCGCGCGCGCGCGCGTGTGTGTGTCTCATTCTTTCGATTTGACTGAGGGTATGTGCACACGTGTCATCCATACCAACGTCAAAGTAGCCTTCTCTTCCGAAAGTTGGTGATGGGACTTTACGTGTGTTTAAAATGTTAAGCAAGCGTTCACACACGGAAGCTCGGCTTTATAGTCTCATTTGAAGGACTTTTCGGGGGAAAAAAAATGAGTCAGAATGAACGTTAACTTTAAGGGGAAAAAATCACTTAGTATTGAAACGGCCTGGCGGGGATTCGAACCAGCAACTCCAGGAAACCTGATTACAAGTCCGGAGCTAAACTTCTATTTTGTACTCCCCCGTCCGTGGGTGGTCTATAATGATCGCACTGAACCACTCTGCCCATCCTTACGGAGAGGTGAAGGTTTGAATCGCCTACTACAGTTCATCCTTTCAGGGCCGTGGACTCTTCCGTGGCAAAGCAATGACGTCATTTTATTTCATCCAATCAACCAGTTTCTGTGTCACCTTTTCTTTTCCGCGCGGCGTGAAATAAAAAAAAAAAGTATGGCGTTATATTACGGCGAAAAACTTCATTTCTGACATGTAGCCCCCTTAAGGCAAAGCTGATTTGTTAGTGGATGTTAAACTGTAAGAAGCTGGCTAAATCAGAGACTGGCCTGTCTAAAAATTGTCGTTTTATTCACTTCTGCCTCTAAATGTATATGTGTATACATCTCTCTCTCTCTGCATGCATCAGAGAAACGCAACTCTCTCTCTCTCTCTCTCTCTCTCTCTCTCTCTCTCTCTCTCT
>JADBJO010023549.1:22500-26405 GCA_016801955.1 Conus betulinus
GTCAAACACCCGCCATTTGTGTGGAGACTGCTGTTTGTGGACAAACCCACAACGCTTACTTAACTGAAGAAACGTTCACTAGTATAAGATGTGTGTCCTTTAAACTGAAAACAGGAATGAATGCAGATCAAGTGTAAATTCGTAATATGAATGAAGCGAGCGCCTATATCTGACGAAAACCCGCGTCTGGCTGTTTCAATTTGCGTCTGAAATATTCTGATGTCTAACTGGTTATGGTCAATGATTTGCTTATCCAAGAACAGGCATTTATGGGTAACAAACAAAAAACAACAACACACACAAAAAAAACCCCAGTATGCTGTATGCGAAGTTTTCATAAAACCGAGGTTTCATGAATTGGTGAGTCTTTAGTAATAGTTAAGATCTTTGGAGGAGGATTCTGTTTTTTTTTTTTTTTCCCTTGGCTTTTCGTTTCCCGTTATCGAAAATCTGTCATAAGAGAGAGAGAGAGAGAGAGAGAGAGAGAGAGAGAGAGAGAGAGAGGCAGAGAGAGAGAGAGAGAGAGAGAGAGAGAGAGAGAGAGAGAGAGAGACAGACAGACAGACAGAGAGGAGGGGGGAGGGGGTCAAAGGCACAGGTGTAGACACTCAAGGACAATCACATAACCGCGCACGCTTTTGGCACCTTTTTATGTGATTTTTTTTTATAAGGCGTGTGCATGGCAACCGTCAATATCCCTGCATAACAAGGACAGATCGTAACAACTGATTAAGGCGAAGATCTCTCGATCTTTGAGTATTGTGCGTATTGTTTTCAGTTCTTTGCTCTCTCTCTCTATCTCTCTCTCCTCTCTCTCTCTCTCTCTCCTCTCTCTCTCTCTCTCTCTCCTCTCTCTCGTGTGTGTTGTGTTGTGTGTGTGTGTGTGTGTGTGTGTGACCTTGGCGACTCCACTGGCCAGAAACGTACACGCGTTTGTCCGGGCCTCACGTCACGGCCGTGCGCGTGCGCTACTGGACGCAGACGACATGTGTAATGGAAGCGCAAAGTTTGACTGAATTTAACAACGCTGTTCTTGAGTGCTTGCTATGCTTATTTATAATTTAGTACTGTGTTTTAACAATTATTATTTGTGCATTATTTGGACAGTGAAGGATTCAAACATGCCAGAGAAGTGCTACGTTTATTCTGTGTTTCAACAATCGTCTGCGCATTATTTCGACAGTGAATAATGCAAACATACCAAGGAGTGCTGTTTTATTCATCGTTTGATACTCTGCTTTAATAGTCATCGGTGCATTTATTTGGACAATGAATGATTCAAACACGCCAAAGAAATGCTGTTTGTCTGGGTGGTGTTGACAGTTGTGACAAGCATGAGAAAAAAAATTCTGTGTTTTTCTTTTCTGTGGATGAAAGTCGGCAGCGTCCTGCGACCGAGCGTAATGCCTCGAGCAGACTTTGAGCGATTTTCGAATTCTGATGTGTAAGCTAAGCATTTCAGTGGAGGCTTTATTTTAACACTTGAACTGTGACGAGGCAGAGGAACAGTATTCTCACTGTTAGGAGAATTAATTCACATTCAACTGACGATGCCTACTCCTCGAAATTTTCAACGTGTCATATTTGTCAGAGCAGCTGCCAGCCAAAAGGAAAAACCTGTCTCGAAAACCACGCTGAAGCACAACAAAGAGACGATAAAGATTTCAATGATGGGATGGACGCTGACACGATCACGAAGTTTTCCTACTTGAGTTCAAAATCTAAAGACCGAGTGGACATTAAATCATGGTGGTTTAGGCTGGACAGCACTACCACTGGCGCTTGTGATGGCAGCACACGCCGATTTTATTGGTGTTTCTATAGGATTGAGGTCTGTTTACCTAGGACAGCGCCCTGACTTGTATGTGGAATTTCTCAACGAAAGAATTGATAAGCATTACGTAATGGTAAGTGAAGTTAACGTAATGGTGATCGGAAAGGAGGGGGGGGGGGGGGGGGGGGGGGGGGGGGGTGGGGGGGGGGGGGGGGGGTGGGGGGGGGGAGGGGGGGGGGGGGGGGGGGTGGGGGGGGGGGGGGGGGTGGGGGGGGGTGGGTGGTGGGGGGTGTGTGCGTGGGGGTGTGTGGGTTTGTGGTGGGGGTGTGGGGTGGGGGGGGGGGGTGTGTGGTTCGTGCGTGCGTGTGAGTGTGTGTGTGTGTGTGTGTGTGTGTGTGTGTGTGTGTGTGCGTTTGTGTGTGTTGAGCGTGCAAGTGTGTGTGTGTGTGAGCGTGCTGTGGTGTGTGTGTGTGTGTGGGTGTGTGTGTGTGTTGCGTGTGTGCGGTGTGTGTGTGTGTGTGTGTGTGTGCGCGCGCGGCGCACGCGTTTGGGTGTGTGTGCACGCCCGCTTGCACGCCTGTGCGTGCATGTAAGTGTGTATGTGTTTATGTGCACACGCACGTGCGTGTATGTGTGTGAGTGTTGTGCTTACTTAAGTATATGTCTGTGTTCACTCATAGCTCTCTCTCTCTCTCTCGTCTCGTCTCTCTCTCTGTGTTGTGTGTGTGTGTGTGTGTGTGTGTGTTCCTTTAACTTTTTCTTTTGCAGAACGGGTGCCAGACAGCTGGTGGAAACGTACTTTTCTGGGACAGAAGGCTTCTACTGTTTTGACACACCGGTCATAGTTTGGCACCTTACTGTCACACTTTTTCAACCAGCGGCAAGGGAGGCACTGACTGAGAGCAACGGACGCAGATTTTCATTGATGTTCTGCAAGATTTATGTTCAGGCGAGAAAACAGAAGGTGAAGATGAAGAGAAGCATTCTGTACCCAACAAAAGACATCAGTGTTTTAGCAGAACAACTGAAACTGCTTACACTGCCTGGAAGGAGAAAAAAACACGCTGGAACTCATGAGTGTACTGAAGATGATTTGTTGCCTCAGGAGGGGCACTCGTTCTGGAGAACATCATGATACCACTGGAAGAAGCAAGGAATCGGTTGACTGCATCCTCTGACGGCATGCAACAATGACTCTATGAACAGTTGAAGGCACTGATGTTTGTCTCAGTCTACCGTGTGTCCAAGGCTTTGCGCCAGACAACTTGTGAAGGATGTGGCATTGACCAATAAAAGACAACAGGCTGCAGGTAGGGGAAGCCGCAGAGGACGTTCTACATACCTGTTAGTACTGGACACGTGAGAGGCACTTACCTGGCCGTCAGGCTATGCAGTTGGCATCGTCACTGAAGTATTCAGGATGTTCCAGGTGATGATAGGCAGTGTAAAGCATGTACAGCAGTTTCTGTCCTGTGGCAACCAGAGGGCTCTGATCATGGACCTGGCCTTTCATCAGCTTTCTGAACAGGGCATGGCCCAGGAAACAGTGCGATGAATGTGGTATGTTGTGATACGGCAGCCCAAATATGAAGACCAGAAGTGGATATTTTCTTGAACAATTACTCCAAGATTCACTGTGACATCTTCTACAAGCAACCCTAGGAGACAGGCTTAGAGAATGTGATGTGTTTTTTTTTCAAGCAAGCTAAGGTAGGCAATTTATTATTTCCACCCGAATGTTTGTGTTCGTTAACTTTTACATCCCCCCTCCTTTTGCACCTCTCTCTGTCTGTCTGTCTGTTCTGTCTGACTGTCTGTCTGTATCTCTGTCTGTCTGTCTGTCTGACTGTCTGTCTGTCTCTCTGTCTGTCTGTGTCTGTCTGTCTCATTGTATGTCTGTCTCTGTCTATCTCTGTCTGTCTTTCTCTGTCTGTCTGTAAGTGTGCGTGCGTGCGTGGGTTGTGTGTGTCTGTAAGTGGTGTGTGTGTGTGTGGTGTGTGTGTGTGGTGTGTGTGTGTGTGTGTGTGTGTGATTTGTAATTAATACTAGGCTCTTAACTTTCTGATAATCTGTCCTGTATTTTGTTTAATAAGACTTGATGGTAATACTTTTTTGAATTACCTACTTGGCC
>JADBJO010023550.1:0-10000 GCA_016801955.1 Conus betulinus
CCTGCTCTCATAGTGACCTCGATTTCAGTGTTCTCTCTCCACGTCTGTGGCCTTGGTTTGGTTCCGTCGGGGTCACCGGTATCGATGAGTCCATGGGGGCTGTTGTTGGACGGACGTGGTGGCGCCCTCCGGAGGGAGAGCTCACTCGCGCCGGCTCCGCGACTAAGCAATTATTGTCGCTTAGTAGGAACAGGCGCCACTGAACACCACGGAAGTGACACGGCAGCAGTGCAGTGTCTCCTCCGGTGGGTTGCCTCTTGACGATTTGACATTGACTGTTCCCTGTGGATTGCCGGTGCCTTTGCTGTGGCGGGGACCGACCGGGCTGTGGCTGTGGACGGGGTGTCGGAATGAGTGGCGTGAGTGCACTGCCTCTGAGGTGGCGCAGAGGTTGGGACAGCAAAAAAAAAAAAAAAAAAAAAAAAAAAAAAAAAAAAAAAAGCTGGGAAATGTGTTATTTCATGTTACAGTTCACTTCCACTAGTAAGGTAAGGACATGGATATTGTCCCCTCTAAGGATAAAAATGTTTGCTGATTTGGTATTAAAGTGATAGTTTTCTTCGAAAGTTTTAAATGATAGAGGATGGGATATGTTTTCGTGTTTCAGAATGAGGCTCAAGGGCAATAAGATTTTAACAACGTATGATCGAACATCAAAATGGCATACAGTGCTCCTACATCTAAAAGCCGGTCGCCAAATGTACCACATTTGGCTGGTTATTATACCACTATCCAGACATACTAGAAGACACGAAAATAGCTGATAAATTGTCGCAAACCTTTCGATTTGAAACTATTGAGAAATGAATGAGGGAAAAACTGTGTCATGAAAACACTACACAATTAGTTCAAACGGCAAACTAATGACGTCAACTACAGTGTTTTCTTCTTCTTTTTTTGCTCTTGTTTATTTTTCTTGGCACTTCAGAGGCATTGCCACCAAGAACGCTCATTCCAGTTCTCCGTTCACAGCTGCATCCTGGTTTGTCTTGACTTGGTACCGGTACCAGTACCGCTATTGGCATTTTTATCGGCAGCAGTCACTATGAAATCGTTATGACGCAACCCTCCACAGGAGGCATTATACCGGTACCAAGTCATGTCGGTGGTGGTCAGTGACACCTGCTCTGATCCAACGTACACAGGACACCACATACCAATCTCCGTACTGACGACAATAATTGCTCGGTCACGCAGCGAGCATGAATCAGCTCACTCTGTTAGAGGGCGCCGACATGTCCGTCCAACAACAGTCCCCTCGAATAGGAGATATTGCCGATCTTGACACAAATGAATCAAGAGCAAGTAAGTGAGAAGTGAACGAAGCTGAAGTCACCATAAGAGCAAAGCATAAAGGGCCATAGAATTTCAGACTTTTTGATGCTGATCCATGAGGATCAGGTTGATGATGATGATGCCATGGGGTTCCATTGTGGTCTGAGCGTTCGTGCAGAGCTGTCCTTTACACTTATTTTCATGATCTGTCGAGACCGGAGAGACACCAGCCACTGCAATACTGGTAAGGGACTTTGAACAACCGCTGTCAGACACCCATCCATTAAGTGGATGACACTTGTCTGTGAGTCCTTTCTAAATGAACCCCTAGCAAACGACACGTTGGGCAGGAGGAAATCAGGGCTGAAAAATCGCACAGATGAATGGCTGTGACGGAAATGATTAAACCCACGACATATTAACTGGAATTCGCGACCCTTACTACTGGGCCATGGCAGTTTGCGTGCTTTCTTTGTTGTGATGAACAGACAAGAAGTTATTACCATGTTTGCCATTCTCTTCCATAGCAAGAAGCAAAAAATACAACATCAAACTCTTATCATTCCTAAACAGGGTTTTGAAATAAAAGTTACTGTTCTACTGATTTTCCGCCGACACAAATCAAACTATCAGCTCCTAGTCTTCCTCTTCTTTTGATGTATTTCTAACCAAAGGCAAATCACGGAAAATGAAATAACTTTATTCATCTGTTCATATTATTAATCCAATTCATCCAATGAAACATAAGCTAAATTGTTACAGGCTTCGTATTCGGATTGTTTGATCGATTAGCAAAATTTACAATTCAAAATCAGTTCCGAATGCCCTATCAGATCAGCACATTCTTTATAGATCCGCTGTTGTTACAGCTGATACGGAATCCTATGCTCTTTCCTCGTCTCTGGGCAAATGAAACACACTTGAAACGCACATCTCTGACTGCCTGGCCGACATCCGCCGCCATCAACCCAGATCTGTTGCTCTGCACTTCAACCAGCCCCAACACAACATCAACCATGTCAAAGTCATGACGTTTTGATAATCACAGAGTGACCGCTTAGAGCGTACGATGCAGACATCCCACCTTATTTCCAAACGAGGGACCCTCTGCCTGCTTGGCATCAACAACCAAAAGTAGCGTGTACATTCACATTCCCACCGCACCAGCCTACAGTACTCTCTACAGACGCACTACACCTTTGACATTCTTTACCTCGTGTATACGTTATAGCTGTGTTTTCTTGGCTCCCTTCTCTCTCTCTCCATTGTCTTTATGAATTTATTCTTTGCTCACTTATTTATCTACTCCTTTTCTTAACCAGGTTTTCTTTCAATTACATATACTTTGTTTTTAACATATCTTTCTCTTCTCCCCCCCCTCCTCTCTCTCTGTGCGTAAGCGTGCATGCACCTGTGCATGTGTGTGTGTGTGTGTGTGTGTGTGTGTGTGTGTGTGTGTGTGTGTGTGTGTGTGTGTGTTGTGTGTGTGTGTGTTTGTGTGTGTGTGTGTGTGTGTGTGTGTGTGTGTGTGTGTGTGTGTGTGTGTGTGTGTGTGTGTGTGTGTGTGTGTGTGTGTGTGTGTGTGTGTGTGTGTGTGTGTGTGTGAGAGAGAGAGAGAGAGAGAGAGAGAGAGAGAGAGAAAGAGCATGTGCGTGAGTGAGCGCGCGCGCGCGCATGTGTGTGTGTGTGTGTGTGTGTGTGTGTGTGTGTGTGTGTGTGTGTGTGCGTGCGTGCGTGCGGGCACGCGAGTGTCTGTTCTCTTGCAATAGTACCGTTAGCTTTTTACTCATTTGATCATTTCTATTCGTTCTCATAATCATCATCTTCATCATTAGTACTACTACTACTGCTACTGCTGCTGCTATTAGTACTACAGTACGACTACTACTACTACTCCTCCCTCCTCCTCCTCTTAATACTACTGTTATTATTATCATCAGTATAATTGTCATAACTACTGTCATATCAATAATTCCATCCTCACCAGTAGTAGTAGTAGCAGTAGTAGTAGTGGAGATTAATATCATTATTGTTATTTATTTCTATTACTATTATCATTATTGTTGTTATCATTAATATTATCATTAGTAGTAGTAGTAGTAGTATCATTATTATTTGTTAATATCATTATTGTTATTATTATTATTATTATTATTATTATTATCATTATCATTATTATTAATATTATCAACATGAAGACTTTTATCATTCATACGACATGATGAACTTTACTTCATTTGTATTTTCTAGATCTCTATGCATCGTTCTATTTCTCAGATATTATCTGACTATATTTCCCATTTCACTATTGTCAATGTCATTATTAATATGATTATGATTATGATTAGCCTTATAACTATGGGTAAACTTCTTAGATTGCATTTTACTATTCTTCCTACCCAAAAGAAAAGTAGATGTACAGTTTCTTAGACAATTACCCATTTTTCTCTCTCCATAACTTGCCTTTACTTTTCTTTAATCCAAGCATTTGTGTAATATTTGAGAAAATATAAAGGGTACTTAAAAATATTCATTTAACGCCATTCAAACAACAACAACAACAACAAAAATGTTAATTTAGGGCAATTAGGATTGCAAGCGATGTTATTAGTAAAATTTTCTTACCGGAAGTGTAATGATTGGTGAGAGGAAGGTGACATCTGCACATTTGTGCTTGTAACAGGTAAGCATGAGATCATTCCATGTCTTAAGATGCTTACAAGGATTATACAGTGTTTGCACATTTCTACTTGCGACCTGGGACCACAAATACTATATCTCAGAAAGGGAGAATTCAGCGTTTGCACATCTCCACTTGCGGCGTGTGACCATAAGTACCATGTCTCAAAATGTTTAGAGGATTATACAGTGTTTGCACTTTTCTGCTGATAGGAGTACCATAAGCACCATGTATAAAGAAACATTGCAGGGATTACACAGACTTTTTGAACATTTCTACTTGTAGGTTGTGTATATCAACACCTCATACAAAAAATATTTACAGGGGTGTACAGCGTGTGCACATTTCTGTGTGTGGTGTGTGGCAATGAATATATTGTCTCAAAATGTTGCAGGGATTATACAGCGTGTGCACGTTTATGTTTGTGGTGTTTGACAATAAATATATTGTCTCAAAATGTTCACAGGAATTATACAGCATGTGCACATTTCTAATTGCGGCGTGTAATCATTAGTGTCTCCAAATGGTTGCAGAGATTATACAGCATTTACACATTTCTGCTTTTGGCGTGTGACCATAATACCGTATCTCAGAATGCTTACAGGGATTATACAGCGTGTGCACATTTCTGCGTGTGGTATGTGACAATGAATATATGTTGTCTTAAACTGTTTACAGGGATTATTCAGCGTGTGCACATTTCTGCTTGTGTACGACATTATGTTCTCTCAAAATGTTTGCAGGGATTATACAGCGTTTGCACATTTATACTTCTGGCGTGTAATCATAAATGTCTCAAAATGCTTACAGAGATTTTGCAGCGTTTAGACATTTCTGCTTTTGGCGTTTGACTATAAAATATCATGTCTCAGAATGCTTATAGGGATTATCAAGCGTTGTCACATTTCTACTTGTGGTGTATGACCATAATTACCGTGTCTCAATTTGCTTACAGGAATTACGAAGCGTTTACACATTTTTGTCTTGTTGTGTGCGACCATAAATACTCTGTCTCAAAATGCTGACAGGGATTATAAAGAATTTGCATATTTCTGCTTGTGGGTTCAGACCATAAAAAGCGTGTTTCAATATGCTTACATGGATTATGAAGAGTTTTCACATTTCTACTTGTGGCGTGCGATCATGAATACCCTGTCTCAAAAAACAAAAACAAAAACAAAACCTTACAGGGATTATAAAGCGTCAGCACATTTCTACTGGTGGCGTGTGACCCGCATGATGAAGACGTCGGATGGACACCGGATGTGTCATCTGACTTCCTGTTCACTGGGACCATTAGAACAGTTCACGTCATCCAGGCACCTATCATAGCAAATCACAAGAATGATGAACTTTTTCTTTCCCATTTTAAGGCATTGTTTGTCTAACTTCTATTTCATCCAGCAAATCAACACTGGATCACCTCTCCTTTTGGTACACCCTAAAGTGTGGGATATAAAATCAATCCTTTGCTTCGCACACTCGCGTTGGAAACTCACTGAACCTGGTCAGTTCAATGACTTCAATAATTCAAGGGATGCACTCCCTTCCTGCAAGTCCCACAGGGACTCTGGGATTCTCAGTACAAATTACATCTCCGCCTTCTGGAAATTCTGCGCAAAGTAATTTCCTCTCTGTTCTCACTCTCTGTGACTCCATTTTTTTTTCTCTCTTTTTTTCTTTTTTTTTCTTCTTTCTTTCTTTCTTCTTTTTCTTTTTTTGTTTTGATCGTCGCCCCCCCTTTTTTTTTTTTTCTGCATGTAAAGTGCATTTTCGACTTTGTTCCAGGTTACTGCATTTTTTGGTCTTGTTCATACGGAAGCTTGTTAATATGATGTGTTGGCTTTGTGAGGAGACTAAACACACTGTCCTGCGTGGACTCTCACTGTCCGTTCTGGAAGTGTTCCTTCGTTCCATTTTCATGCCTTAGTACTGACGAGAACCAATTCACGTCCTTTGATATTTCAGTGAGGTGGACGCTGAGTGAAGGTGAGTTCAACACGAGTAGGTTTCCATCTCACGTGGAATCGATCCGGGGAGAGAAAAGGTCGGACCTGGTAACAAATTCAAAGTCTTGAAATACTACAGATGATTCACAAATCATGCCCAATCCCAATCACTATGGCAACGGTACCCCCAAATTCGAACTTGTCCTTAAACATTTTTTTTACTTTGAATTTCAGTTTTCTGTCCCTCACTAGTATCATCATCACCTCAATTATTTATAGATCATCCAATCGACAGTTTTAGAAACACGGGGCGCGACAGTCACAACAAATCATGGACTACTTTAGAATCTTCAAGAATTATGACGTAGCACAGCCAGACAAAATGCACGGGACGTTCAGGAAGGATTACGTATCATCACATATCGCAACCGGTCTGAGTGTCTGGAACATTGAAGCAATATTTTCCTGACGCTTCTGGCACTTTCTGCCTTGATCTAGTGCTTTCTAGAGACCCACGGAATCATTACGCTCTCTACGCAATTTGTGCATTGGTAAACAAACGTCACATCAAACTTATCACATACAAAGCGACACCCCAATAATAAATAATAATGATAAGAATGAATACTTATATAGCGCCTATTCTCGGCTAGAGCCCAAGCTCTAAGCGCTTTACAATCCACACTCGTTTACACAACGGGCTGCCTACCTGGGTAGTGCCGACTGAAGAGCTGCCAGCTGGCGCTTCATTCAGTCGTTTCCCGTGTCATCCAGTCAATATCGTTCAATATCGTTCACTCAGTTTCCTTACTTCCTTCATTCTTTCCATTTCTCACTCAGGGTGCATGCTATGTGTAACGTGTCATCCATACCAACGGCCAAACTGGCCTTCTCTTCCGAAAGTTGGTGATGGGATTTTACGTGTGTGCACGATATTATGCGTGCGTTCACACACGGAACCTCGGTTTAAAGTCTCTTTCGAAGGACTGTATGGGAAATGGAGTCAGAACCAATGTTAACTCCGAGGGAAAATCCCCCTGTACCGAAACGCCCCAGCAGAGATTCGAACCCGCAACCCCAGGATCACCAAGATTACGAGTCAGGCGCTCTACCAACTGAGCTATTCCGGCTCAAATGTCAAGATCTAAACCAACTGATGATAATCGATAAGTGAAATCGAACTTTTTGTAACAGAGCCTCCCCCTATCCCCTCGTCTAAGGCATTTTTTTTCTAAAAAAAAAAATCCTCAAAAAAAAAAACCCCAGCTTGCATTTCATCCCAGAAACCAACAGGTCAACTGTTCTCAGAGTCCAATAAAATGATTACGCATTTCACTCCAAGTGACTCATTCAGTCAAAACCAACATCGTCTCTTCTCATAATGTGCTCCATTTCCGTATCAAAGTTTTGCAAACACACCGCCCATCGTATCATTCTGTCATTGATAAGCTTAGCCAAGTTCACGTAAGTGTGGGGACATGATCTGTCTGCAACACAAATGTCACAACTTGAAGGTAAGAGGATAACTTCTTCACACTCCTCCCGAAGTACTCCGATGTAAAATTGTAGAATAGTCGAGTCCCACTCCGCCGAACACAGTTTTCTTGCTGGCGTAGCTGATGCGGAACAGCTTGCTATCATGTTCATGCATCACTGCACTGATGCCGACACCAGATGCATCCGTATCCCAGACATTGGTCCTGGAAGGCTTAGGAAGGTGCAGGATCGGATTGCTGGTCAGGAGATCCTTGCCGGTCTGATGCGCCTTCCCTTGTGCACCGTCTCACTCCACTTTGGTAGGCGTTCCTGTCTTCGGGAGGTTGGTGAGAGGCACAGATATTACGGGAAAGTTCGGAAAGAACTCTCTGTAACATTCAGCCAAGCCCATGAAAGACTGAATTTGCTTTTTGGTACTAGGACGTGCCAGCTCCTTGACTTTCTTTTGCGTTGTCTTCATGAAGCCCATTCTGGCCGTTATGAAGGTTATGGTCACAAAACCCACGTTGTTCGTGCCCATAACACTCTTGCTCGGTCCTCATCATGAAATGTTTGCGTTAGTCTGACGCCTGATTAACTCGCGCAGGATTTCATCCTAAACATATGCCTACTACAGAAGATCGTCTCAGTGCAATACCACGTTCTCCATGTCCTCCGCATCAGTCGCATGCCCCGTTTCAGAGCAGCTTCAGAGTTCACCATCCCAAAGAACTTCTCCAGCCATTCATAGTTCCATTTATTGTCACGAAAGCCGTCCTTGAATGATAATTTTGGAGAATTATATGTCTCCACTCATTTTTTTTAAACACTTTTTCAGTTGTGGGCATGGGTTCTGGACTGAAGATTGTTAACGTATTTCGCTGCTGCAGTCCACAAAATTTGCGGTTTGTACCATCTCTCCTCATCACAATCACAAGCGTGGAGACGTATGGTGAGTTGACTCTGGAATCACTTCTATCTTCAACATATCGTTAATGATGAGGTCATTAATTTTCTCCTCAAAAGGCTCTCTGGGCCGCATACGGAATTGAATAAGGTTTCCGATTTGACTGTGACAGACAAGGTGAGCTTTACATAGTGCTCAGCCGGTCCCATAGTCCCCACGGAATGTCAGTAAAATGGCCAGGAAACATGTTCATAATCTCCCAGATTACTGCTTTCTAAAATTTCAGCTCTTCAAAACATTTTTCACGTAGTCCGGACGTGTCCGAACCTAATAAGGTAAAAGTGCGGCCAGATTACAGTTTGGGCCAAATTTTCACACACGGTTGTACCAATCCATTTTAAGGTTTTGTGTGTTTTTCAGCTGCAAGCACATTTCACACTAAGTTGGACGTCTTTCGATTAAGAACGTGATATATGGACAATCAACGGCAGAGAACCTCACGGGCCCACGTGAAATATAGTTGCAGCGGCTACATTTCACGAAGCGTCAGTATTTCGTACAGAAGCCGTTCGAGCTAGGAAGTTCTGGATCGTTCGGAGTTTTTGACACTGTAAAGGCTTTAATTATTTCGTCACTGTCAACATGTAGACATCAAATGATTTAGCACTTTTTGTTTGTTTATTGTTTTTGATTTCAAGGCTCCACAATGTTTGTGATACTTCTGCTCAGCTTCGCCTATGCATGCGTTGTGCTTGGCTAAAGAGTAAGTTATTATTTCAGATCCTGCGAACATTGGTTATTAAAGTACCAGAGTGTCAAGATGATGTGTAAATGGGATTTTTTTTTTATCATCATCAAAAACTGTTATCCTGCTTCCTTAATGTTTGCATCTTTATTTCGTTTAGTTTCACTTTTTTTAAAAGGTCTTGTTGAGATCTCTATGTAACTATCTATCCATCCATCCATGCTCGCGCGCGCGCGTGTTTGTGTGTGTGTGTGTGTGTGTGTGTGTGTGTGTGTGTGTGTGTGTGTGTGTGTGTGCGCGCGCGCTGAACAATTTAATAGTGGGAGAAAAGAAATGCAGGCTAGCAATTCCTCAATCATTATATATAAAGGACTTGGCAATGATTGGGAAAAAAGGTGGGGGTGGTGGTAAAGAAAATGAACAATCAGGAACATATAAATATAAAATCCGTTACTAGCACGCCTATGGACACCACTGTAACCCACCCATCTTGAAGACAGAATTATTCACATTTCCTGCTCCGAGGCCTTTCGTCCGCTGGATCGGACTCGTCAGGGAGACACGGCTGATTGTGTCTGTGGTCCTATGGCATGAAATTTGAGAGATATACCACAGTCGATCATTCCATTGTATTGTCACCACCAAGGGTCCAAAAAAATGGAACCCAAGAGCACCCCAAAGCAGCCAGTGAAGAGTAAAAAGAAAGTGTGCTAAAGAATGAAATTGCTGAAAACGAAATTATGTATGAAAAAATTGGTGTAAATGTTCGAACCTATGCTTGAGGATCCATTAAAGGATGCAGGGGAAATCGAAAAGTGTCGACATTCAGATTGGTCAGCTCAACTGCCAAATAATCCAAGCATTTTCAGCAGCTAAGAATTGTGCAGGACAGCGTTTATTTGAATCTTGTAAGAGATGCAATTTCCCACTGATTGACTAAACAATTACATGTTAAACAATTTCAGAAT
>JADBJO010023550.1:15000-22500 GCA_016801955.1 Conus betulinus
TGAAACATACTCGATGCGTCCATATTATTATTTTGTTGCAGGTCCAAATTTTACGCGAAGTATTGCCGCAGTGAACAATCGCTGCAGCGAGCATACTTTACAGGGTTCAATATTTCGTACGACTTCCTGTCTTCGCATTTACAAATTACTAAAGCACGATGAGAACTGGATGGTCATCCAGTTAATAGGTTATATAATGCCAACACTTACCGTCATGTCCATTGGTCACGCTGCCCACATCCACCTGATGTCTGCTTCAGTATGCTGTCACGTTCACAATGCAGAGAAATTGACATAGCTTGACAATAAGTAAAAGGTGCTTTTGATTATTACCAATCGCCAGAGAGTTGACAGAACCATGTGGCGTGACACGAAATTGTATCAACACATAATTCATAAAAGACCCAAATATGATTCAAAAACAAAGTTGAAATGACCCTGATTCTGAGTCAGTGTCTTTCCATTGAATATGTTCTGCATATTCCATACAACAAGATGGTTGTCATATGTACGTGGTCAGAAAGGAAATCTGTTTAAGTTCCACTGTTTCATCTTCTGTCTCTGTCCCTGTCACTGTCTCCCTGTCTCTCTGACTCTCTTGTCTCTGTCTCTCTGTCTCTGTCTGTCTGTCTGTCTGTCTGTCTGTCTGTCTGTCTGTCTGTCTGTCTCTCTCCTCTCTCTCTCTCTCTCTCTCCTCTCTCTCTCTCTCTCTCTCTCTCTCTCTCCTCCACGTATGTGTTAGTGTATGGGAGCGCGCATGCACACACATATGTATGTATGTATGATTCTAATAGTTGAGCTGGCCACTCTGACTGTTTGACACTTTTTGATCTCCCTTGCATCCTTAAATGGATCCTCAAGCATAGGCTCAAAGATTCACCCCTATATTTCATACATAATTTCAGTTTTTTAAGCAATTTATTTCTTTACCGCACTTTCTTTTTTTTAACGTTCACTGACTGCTTTGGGGTGCTGCTGGATTCCGTTTTTGAACCGTTGGTGGTGAGAATACCATAGAATTGTCGCCTGTGGTATATCTCTATTTGATGCCAAGGGACCAGAAACATAATCAGCCATGTCTTCCTGACAAGTCCGATTCGGCGGATGAAAGACCTCGGAGTAGGCCTTATGAATAAGTCGGAGTAGGCCTTATGAATAAGTCTGTCTTCAAAATGGGATACAAAGATTTCAACAGGCCGTTATTGAAGGATTTAGAAAGAGTCGGAGTAGGCCTTATGAATAAGTCTGTCTTCAAAATGGGATACAAAGATTTCAACAGGCCGTTATTGAAGGATTTAGAAATTGTAGTATACATTCCTGATTTTTTATTTACAGTTTCCCTATTCCTCCAACCTGTTTTTCTACCAAATAATTAATATAATGATGGAAGAATTGTTAGCCTGCACTTGTTTCCCCCCATTCTGAAATTTGTTTAACATGTAATTGTTTAGTCAATCAGTGGGAAATTGCATCTCTTACAAGATTCAAAATAAACGCTGTCCTGCACAATTCTTAGCTGCTGAAAATGCTTGGATTATTTGGCAGTTGAGCTGACCAATCTGAATGTCGACACTTTTCGATTTCCCCTGCATCCTTTAATGGATCCTCAAGCATAGGTTCGAACATTTACACCAATTTTTCATACATAATTTCGTTTTCAGCAATTTCATTCTTTAGCACACTTTCTTTTTACTCTTCACTGGCTGCTTTGGGGTGCTCTTGGGTTCCATTTTTTGGACCCTTGGTGGTGACAATACAATGGAATGATCGACTGTGGTATATCTCTCAATTTCATGCCATAGGACCACAGACACAATCAAGCCGTGTCTCCCTGACGAGTCCGATCCAGCGGACGAAAGGCCTCGGAGCAGAGGAAATGTGAATAATTCTGTCTTCAAGATGGGTGGGTTACAGTGGTGTCCATAGGCGTGCTAGTAACGGATTTTATATTTATATGTTTCCTGATTGTTCATTTTCTTTACCACCACCCCCAACCTTTTTCCCAAATCATTGCCAAGTCCTTTATATATAATGATTGAGGAATTGCTAGCCTGCATTTCTTTTCTCCCACTATTAAATTGTTCAGCGCGCGCACACACACACACACACACACACACACACACACACACACACACACACACACACACACACAAACACGCGCGCGCGAGCATGGATGGATGGATAGATAGTTACATAGAGATCTCAACAAGACCTTTTAAAAAAGTGAAACTAAACGAAATAAAAGATGCAAACATTAAGGAAGCAGATAACAGTTTTTGATGATAAAAAAAAAATCCCATTTACACATCATCTTGACACTCTGGTACTTTAATAACCAATGTTCGCAGGATCTGAAATAATAACTTACTCTTTAGCCAAGCACAACGCATGCATAGGCGAAGCTGAGCAGAAGTATCACAAACATTGTGGAGCCTTGAAATCAAAAACAATAAACAAACAAAAAGTGCTAAATCATTTGATGTCTACATGTTGACAGTGACGAAATAATTAAAGCCTTTACAGTGTCAAAAACTCCGAACGATCCAGAACTTCCTAGCTCGAACGGCTTCTGTACGAAATACTGACGCTTCGTGAAATGTAGCCGCTGCAACTATATTTCACGTGGGCCCGTGAGGTTCTGCCGTTGATTGTCCATATATCACGTTCTTAATCGAAAGACGTCCAACTTTAGTGAAATGTGCTTGCAGCTGAAAAAACACACAACCTTAAAATGGATTGGTACAACCGTGTGAAAATTTGGCCCAAACTGTAATCTGGCCGCACTTTTACCTTATTAGGTTCGGACACGTCCGGACTACGTGAAAATGTTTTGAAGAGCTGAAATTTTAGAAAGCAGTAATCTGGGAGATTATGAACATGTTTCCTGGCCATTTTACTGACATTCCGTGGGGACTATGGGACCGGCTGAGCACTATGTAAAGCTCACCTTGTCTGTCACAGTCAAATCGGAAACCTTATTCAATTCCGTATGCGGCCCAGAGAGCCTTTTGAGGAGAAAAATTAATGACCTCATCATTAACGATATGTTGAAGATAGAAGTGATTCCAGAGTCAACTCACCATACGTCTCCACGCTTGTGATTGTGATGAGGAGAGATGGTACAAACCGCAAATTTTGTGGACTGCAGCAGCGAAATACGTTAACAATCTTCAGTCCAGAACCCATGCCCACAACTGAAAAAGTGTTTAAAAAAAATGAGTGGAGACATATAATTCTCCAAAATATCATTCAAGGACGGCTTTCGTGACAATAAATGGAACCTATGAATGGCTGGAGAAGTTCTTTGGGATGGTGAACTCTGAAGCTGCTCTGAAACGGGGCATGCGACTGATGCGGAGGACATGGAGAACGTGGTATTGCACTGAGACGATCTTTCTGTAGTAGGCATATGTTTAGGATGAAATCCTGCGCGAGTTAATCAGGCGTCAGACTAACGCAAACATTTCATGATGAGGACCGAGCAAGAGTGTTATGGGCACGAACAACGTGGGTTTTGTTGACCATAACCTTCATAACGGCCAGAATGGGCTTCATGAAGACAACGCAAAAGAAAGTCAAGGAGCTGGCACGTCCTAGTACCAAAAGCAAATTCAGTCTTTCATGGGCTTGGCTGAATGTTACAGAGAGTTCTTTCCGAACTTTCCCGTAATATCTGTGCCTCTCACCAACCTCCCGAAGACAGGAACGCCTACCAAAGTGGAGTGAGACGGTGCACAAGGGAAGGCGCATCAGACCGGCAAGGATCTCCTGACCAGCAATCCGATCCTGCACCTTCCTAAGCCTTCCAGGACCAATGTCTGGGATACGGATGCATCTGGTGTCGGCATCAGTGCAGTGATGCATGAACATGATAGCAAGCTGTTTCCGCATCAGCTACGCCAGCAAGAAACTGTGTTCGGCGGAGTGGGACTCGACTATTCTACAATTTTACATCGGAGTACTTCGGGAGGAGTGTGAAGAAGTTATCCTCTTACCTTCAAGTTGTGACATTTGTGTTGCAGACAGATCATGTCCCCACACTTACGTGAACTTGGCTAAGCTTATCAATGACAGAATGATACGATGGGCGGTGTGTTTGCAAAACTTTGATACGGAAATGGAGCACATTATGAGAGAGACGATGTTGGTTTTGACTGAATGAGTCACTTGGAGTGAAATGCGTAATCATTTTATTGGACTCTGAGAACAGTTGACCTGTTGGTTTCTGGGATGAAATGCAAGCTGGGGGTTTTTTTTGAGGATTTTTTTTTTTAGAAAAAAATGCCTTAGACGAGGGGATAGGGGGAGGCTCTGTTACAAAAAGTTCGATTTCACTTATCGATTATCATCAGTTGGTTTAGATCTTGACATTTGAGCCGGAATAGCTCAGTTGGTAGAGCGCCTGACTCGTAATCTTGGTGATCCTGGGGTTGCGGGTTCGAATCTCTGCTGGGGCGTTTCGGTACAGGGGGATTTTTCCCTCGGAGTTAACATTGGTTCTGACTCCATTTCCATACAGTCCTTCGAAAGAGACTTTAAACCGAGGTTCCGTGTGTGAACGCACGCATAATATCGTGCACACACGTAAAATCCCATCACCAACTTTCGGAAGAGAAGGCCAGTTTGGCCGTTGGTATGGATGACACGTTACACATAGCATGCACCCTGAGTGAGAAATGGAAAGAATGAAGGAAGTAAGGAAACTGAGTGAAAACGTGAACGATATTGAACGATATTGACTGGATGACACGGGAAACGACTGAATGAAGCGCCAGCTGGCAGCTCTTCAGTCGGCACTACCCAGGTAGGCAGCCCGTTGTGTAAACGAGTGTGGATTGTAAAGCGCTTAGAGCTTGGGCTCTAGCCGAGAATAGGCGCTATATAAGTATTCATTCTTATCATTATTATTTATTATTTGGGGTGTCGCTTTGTATGTGATAAGTTTGATGTGACGTTTGTTTACCAATGCACAAATTGCGTAGAGAGCGTAATGATTCCGTGGGTCTCTAGAAAGCACTAGATCAAGGCAGAAAGTGCCAGAAGCGTCAGGAAAATATTGCTTTCAATGTTCCAGACACTCAGACCGGTTTGCGATATGTGATGATACGTAATCCTTCCTGAACGTCCCGTGCATTTTGTCTGGCTGTGCTACGTCATAATTCTTGAAGATTCTAAAGTAGTCCATGATTTGTTGTTGACTGTCGCGCCCCGTGTTTCTAAAACTGTCGATTGGATGATCTATAAATAATTGAGGTGATGATACTAGTGAGGACAGAAAACTGAATTCAAAGTAAAAAAATGTTTAAGGACAAGTTCGAATTTGGGGGTACCGTTGCCATAGTGATTGGGCATTGATTTTGTGAATCATCTGTAGTATTTCAAGACTTTGAATTTGTTACCAGGTCCGACCTTTTCTCTCCCCGGATCGATTCCACGTGAGATGGAAACCTACTCGTGTTGAACTCACCTTCACTCAGCGTCCACCTCACTGAAATATCAAAGGACGTGAATTTGGTTCTCGTCAGTACTAAGGCATGAAAATGGAACGAAGGAACACTTCCAGAACGGACAGTGAGAGTCCACGCAGGACAGTGTGTTTAGTCTCCTCACAAAGCCACACACTCATATTAACAAGCTTCCGTATGAACAAGACCAAAAAATGCAGTAACCTGGAACAAAGTCGAAAATGCACTTTACATGCAGAAAAAAACAGGGGGGCGACGATCAAAACAAAAAAAGAAAAAAGAAAGAAGAAAGAAAGAAGAAAAAAAGAAGAAAAAAAGAGAGAAAAGAATGGAGTCACAGAGAGTGAGAACAGAGAGGAAATTACTTTGCGCAGAATTTCCAGAAGGCGGAGATGTAATTTGTACTGAGAATCCCAGAGTCCCTGTGGGACTTGCAGGAAGGGAGTGCATCCTTGAATTATTGAAGTCATTGAACTGACCAGGTTCAGTGAGTTTCCAACGCGAGTGTGCGAAGCAAAGGATTGATTTTATATCCCACTTTAGGGTGTACCAAAAGGAGAGGTGATCCAGTGTTGATTTGCTGGATGAAATAGAAGTTAGACAAACAATGCCTTAAAATGGGAAAGAAAAAGTTCATCATTCTTGTGATTTGCTATTGATAGGTGCCTGGATGACGTGAACTGTTCTAATGGTCCCAGTGAACAGGAAGTCAGATGACACATCCGGTGTCCATCCGACGTCTTCATCATGCGGGTCACACGCCACCAGTAGAAATGTGCTGACGCTTTATAATCCCTGTAAGGTTTTGTTTTTGTTTTTGTTTTTTGAGACAGGGTATTCATGATCGCACGCCACAAGTAGAAATGTGAAAACTCTTCATAATCCATGTAAGCATATTGAAACACGCTTTTTATGGTCTGAACCCACAGCAGAAATATGCAAATTCTTTATAATCCCTGTCAGCATTTTGAGACAGAGTATTTATGGTCGCACACAACAAGACAAAATGTGTAAACGCTTCGTAATTCCTGTAAGCAAATTGAGACACGGTAATTATGGTCATACACCACAAGTAGAAATGTGACAACGCTTGATAATCCCTATAAGCATTCTGAGACATGATATTTATAGTCAAACGCCAAAGCAGAAAATGTCTAAACGCTGCAAAATCTCTGTAAGCATTTTGAGACATTTATGATTACACGCCAGAAGTATAAATGTGCAAACGCTGTATAATCCCTGCAAACATTTTGAGAGAACATAATGTCGTACACAAGCAGAAATGTGCACACGCTGAATAATCCCTGTAAACAGTTTAAGACAAACATATTCATTGTCACATACCACACGCAGAAATGTGCACACGCTGTATAATCCCTGTAAGCATTCTGAGATACGGTATTATGGTCACACGCCAAAAGCAGAAATGTGTAAATGCTGTATAATCTCTGCAACCATTTGGAGACACTAATGATTACACGCCGCAATTAGAAATGTGCACATGCTGTATAATTCCTGTGAACATTTTGAGACAATATATTTATTGTCAAACACACCACAAACATAAACGTGCACACGCTGTATAATCCCTGCAACATTTTGAGACAATATATTCATTGCCACACACCACACACAGAAATGTGCACACGCTGTACACCCCTGTAAATATTTTTTGTATGAGGTGTTGATATACACAACCTACAAGTAGAAATGTTCAAAAGTCTGTGTAATCCCTGCAATGTTTCTTTATACATGGTGCTTATGGTACTCCTATCAGCAGAAAAGTGCAAACACTGTATAATCCCTCTAAACATTTTGAGACATGGTACTTATGGTCACACGCCGCAAGTGGAGATGTGCAAACGCTGAATTCTCCCTTTCTGAGATATAGTATTTGTGGTCCCAGGTCGCAAGTAGAAATGTGCAAACACTGTATAATCCTTGTAAGCATCTTAAGACATGGAATGATCTCATGCTTACCTGTTACAAGCACAAATGTGCAGATGTCACCTTCCTCTCACCAATCATTACACTT
>JADBJO010023550.1:25000-26403 GCA_016801955.1 Conus betulinus
CCTCATGGATCAGCATCAAAAAGTCTGAAATTCTATGGCCCTTTATGCTTTGCTCTTATGGTGACTTCAGCTTCGTTCACTTCTCACTTACTTGCTCTTGATTCATTTGTGTCAAAGATCGGCAATATCTCCTATTCGAGGGGACTGTTGTTGGACGGACATGTCGGCGCCCTCTAACAGAGTGAGCTGATTCATGCTCGCTGCGTGACCGAGCAATTATTGTCGTCAGTACGGAGATTGGTATGTGGTGTCCTGTGTACGTTGGATCAGAGCAGGTGTCACTGACCACCACCGACATGACTTGGTACCGGTATAATGCCTCCTGTGGAGGGTTGCGTCATAACGATTTCATAGTGACTGCTGCCGATAAATTGCCAATAGCGTACTGGTACCGGTACCAAGTCAAGACAAACCAGGATGCAGCTGTGAACGGAGAACTGGAATGAGCGTTCTTGGTGGCAATGCCTCTGAAGTGCCAAGAAAAATAAACAAGAGCAAAAAAGAAGAAGAAAACACTGTAGTTGACGTCATTAGTTTTGCCGTTTGAACTAATTGTGTAGTGTTTTCATGACACAGTTTTTCCCTCATTCATTTCTCAATAGTTTCAAATCGAAAGGTTTGCGACAATTTATCAGCTATTTTCGTGTCTTCTAGTATGTCTGGATAGTGGTATAATAACCAGCCAAATGTGGTACATTTGGCGACCGGCTTTTAGATGTAGGAGCACTGTATGCCATTTTGATGTTCGATCATACGTTTGTTAAAATCTATTGCCCTTGAGCCTCATTCTGAACACGAAAACATATCCCATCCTCTATTCATTTAAAACTTTCGAGAAACTATCACTTTAATACCAAATCAGCAAACATTTTTATCCTTAGAGGGGACAATATCCATGTCCTTACCTTACTAGTGAAGTGAACTGTAACATGAAATAACACATTTCCCAGCTTTTTTTTTTTTTTTTTTTTTTTTTTTTTTTTTTTTTTTTTGCTGTCCCAACCTCTGCGCCACCTCAGGGCAGTGCACTCACGCCACTCATCCGACACCCGTCCACAGCCACAGCCCGGTCGGTCCCCGCCACAGCAATGCACCGGGCATCCGATCCAGGGAACAGTCCAATGTCAAATCGTCAATAACGACATATTGCTTATCGCGAGCAGGCGCGAGTGACTCTCCCTCGAGCGCCCCCACGTCCTCCACCAACCCCCCATAGGTACTCATCGATACCGTTGCCCCCGACGGAACCCACCAGGCCACATACGTGGAGAGACACTGAACTCGAGGTCCTCTGAGAGCGGCATGAAGGGTCCAGAATTTGCACTTTTTTTTTTATTCTGATCGATTATATTAGAGTAATTAAATTATCGACGGCTTCCAGTTCGGTCTGAGACTCCATGCAG
>JADBJO010023551.1:0-26403 GCA_016801955.1 Conus betulinus
ACAACAGCACAGTGAGCTGCCAAACAGGCCTCACCCTGGTCAAATACTCTCAAGTCAGGTTGTGATTCTGATCTGTAACCACTTTTTTATTATCGATCCAGAAGCCCAGAACCTATATTCTTATTGAACACCCAATAATTTTCTATAAACCCCAGGAAAGCTTGAAGATAAATAATATTCAGCACTAAATGTCGTTCCTATGCTTCAAACTGCTTTCAAAAGGAAAGATGATGAAACGCTTTCAACATAAGATGATCTGTGTTGAGTTTCCACTCTTCAACAACACAGTATACATTTCTATTAATTTCTATCCTTGTTATTGATCATTTTGGAGAAGCTATTCCAGTAGCATGACGGCAGTTTCCAATAGGAGGAGACAGAAGCTTTACAAGTCTTTCTTAGTACATTGAAAGAGGTTCATGATGGACAATCGGATTATCCAACTTGCTTTTATGAGCGATTGGCGAATGCATTTTACCATGCATGGTGTCGTGTTTTCTCTTTGCCGCAACAAAGACTTTATTGGTCCTGGCATGCTGACAGAGCATGGAAGAAGAAACTGAACTGAATTATCCCCATCTAAAAAAACAAAAGTTTTTTTTATGCCCACTTATCCATGCTGTGGAAAGAAGTAGATTAAGGAAAATTCAGAAAAATGTTGACAGAGTTTTGAGAGAGTTATGCAAGCTTCTGGGGGGCTTATTTTTCACATCGCTAATTTGTCAAAACTTATTACAGGATAACATATATGAACTTATGGGCAAGCTTGCTTTTCGACCCCCCCAAGGGGTTTTTATACAAACACAAACGTGCACACTGAAGCAGTTCACTGTGTGTTTTGAAAGACTTAATATTGTCACAGAAACCAAACAGACGAGTGTGATAGTGTGCTGTTTGTGTTACCTTAAGATTTCAAGAGATAAGGCTATGTCAAAAGGGGGGAAGTCACTCACACCCACGTGAAAATTCGAAATAGTCATAAAGCTGCGGAAAGATATAACGTCATCTTGTGGTCCGTACTCATAATCAAGACAAGTGGATTGTGCCATCAGTGCAGACTGCAGTAATCAGGTTTACTTTGTCAATAGAATTCGTGAATGTCAGCAGTGCTCATGCAGAAGACAAAGTTTGTGAAGAATGTAAATATGTGTACATAAGTTTTTCATGTACTTGTTTTGAAATATTAACCAGAGAGTTTGTCATGTAAACATCTACATGCATGTGCAAATCATTCTGACACAAACATCTTTGTCAGGAATCTCAGAGAGACCCACACAACTGAAGACCCAGAGGTCATGATGGAAATTGACCCCCCCCCCCCCCTCAGAAGCTGACACACATGAAGAATGTGGCATTAGACCGCAAGGAGTATTTTAAGAGTTTCATTTGTAACCAAACACTGACTGTTCTAATAAACTACATGAACTGCGGGATGTCGCACTCAACGAAGTAATGAACTGATCTCTATAATCATAAGCTAATAATAGCATTGAGCTCTAAAGAGTGTAATTTCAAATGTTAAATCTGCCAAGAGTATTTCAAATGGTTTGGAAACACTGAGATCAGTCAGCTAAAGAAATTGAAATACATGAGAAATTCCCTGGAAAACAAAATTTTGAGACCCAGAAACATGAATTTTTTTTTTTTTTTTTCCACAAAAGAAAGTCCAAAAAGAAACGGTTGAAACTGTGCAACTGCAAGCCAGAGGCCAAGAATGTGAACTGTTAACAAAAAATTGAACGCAGTAACACCATCTAAATGTACCATTTGATTTTGTGAAGAAGATAATGGTACCAGTGAGGAAATAGTATGAAGCAGCAGTGTTCTGATTGTCAAGTTGGGTACATGTTATCTGTGATGGCATGTCCAGTGCCAGTGAAACAGATGTTTAATCACTGCCGCCCTTTGCCGAGACACCAGATGAAACCAAAATGTGTGTGTGTGTGGGTGTGTGTTTGTGTGTGTTTTTGTTATTTTTTTTTATGTATGTAGGTAGCAGCATTTTCTGATCTGATGAAACCAATGGTCACTTCTATTGAAAACTAGAACAAAAAGTGAAGTCCAACTAGTCTTCCATCCCTTGTAGCTGTATGCTGAAACAGTTTTAAAAGTGAAAAGTGAAACTAGTCTTCCATCCCTTGTAGCTGTATGTTGAAACAGTTGAAGTGAAGTCAAACTAGTCTTCCATCCCCCTTGTAGCTGTATGCTGAAAAGTTGAAGTGAAGTTCAGACTAGTCTTTTCCATCCCTTGCAGCTGTATGTTTTGAAACAGTGAAAGTTTAAGTGAAGTCCAGACTAGTCTTCCATCCTTGCAGCTGTATGTTGAAACAGTTTAGTGGAGAGCGCTGCAAAGTGCTGTAAGACATCAAGACATAAGATGATTTATTTTGTCCTCAAAAAAGGAAATGGGCTGTGTATGGCAAAGTATTATCATCGTAAAAACCCAGATCTGTACAATGACATGCACATGAAGTAACCAGCTCATGCAATCAAGTCACATTACACTCCACATAAAATACACCTCAAAGTATTTCCACATGTATGTTTTTTCCATTTGTAATTACAGTCAAATAGAATATTTACACTGTACAGTGTAAGTATTAAAACACACACACATACATAACACACCACACCGGCAAGTAGTATGTCAACTGACCCAACCTTGAGTCACAGTTTCAGAAAGTTTTCTGCTAGGATGTTCTTCGACCCCTATTAACAAATGGGAAAGTCAGCAATACTGTACAGGTATGTCATTATTTTTTGTTCATGGCAAAATTAGGTAAAGGTATATCCTTTTCAATGCCATATTAAAGGATATAAACTGCACAAACTCAAATATGTCTCAACCATATTAACTCACAAGACTTGATTACAAGCATCACCACTGAACTTGTGATGAGATTTTGTACCCATGTTAATTGTTATTGATGGTGAATGCTCTTCTTTTTTTTTCTTTCTCAATTCTGTACATGAATTGCAAATTTCACTTCTTGCAGCCACAGTTTATAAGATGTGTTGGATGGTCATTCTGGATTAGTGTGATTTATATTCTCAATAATTGACCAATGACATTTTCTGATAGTTTACGGCATGTTGTTGTGGCTTTCCTGTACATGCCTTCCTTCCCTTCCTCCTGGGTCAGCCCTGATATAGCCCATAGTGGTTGGTGGGGCTATAAACCACATGATTGATTGACTTAAGTTCAAATCCAGGGTGGAAGGTGCTCATATCGTGTTTGGTAGGGTTGTTTTGTTTAGTGACGATGTGTACATTTTCCCTCTCTTTTTTTCTTTCTGTTGATTATATTGTCTGAATCCTGTTGTGACCTACAAGGATTATGATTTTGAAAATATTACTGATGTTGTAATCAAGAGTAAAGAATTAATAGAAAACATCTGTGGGCCATTCCCGTGTCTTCTGAACTCATTGTCATAGTCATACATTTTTTACTTGATAGCAGTTTATCACATCAGTTTTTTCTGTTGCTACCTTGTACATACCTGGTAGTGTTTAGGGTGGACACTAGCTGTCCATCCTGCAGCGTCTGCCCATGTTTTGTCTCTGTTCACTGGGACTGATATGGGGTTAGCACTTTGGATATCACCAGATTAGCCATTGAATTATGCTAACTGATGTGTGTAGATGCATGTGTGTGTGTGTGTGTGGTGTGTTTGCAGGATGTGTGTATGTGTTTCTGTGTGTTTGTTTTGACTTGTGACCGTGTAAAATTGGTTTTAAGTTTTGGATAGTCCTGAAAAGACCGTGTGTACTTGGCTGGCTGCACTGATTACAACTTGAAAAAAGACTCTCCAGCCACACATCATTGTTTTTTTTCTTTCTATATTATCATAATGGCAATGTCAGTGTGTATGTACTATCATGGGCATGCAGCTTCTGGTTTGTTTACTGGCTCACTGTACAACCTTTTCAACTTTGGAACATATCAAACACACTTCTATGCCCTTTTTTAACTTGAACTTGAGGTGTTTGAGGGCTCGTTGGAGACGTGTTTTAGCTTCGAGACTTGTAGACAGTCTACACTTAAGAACTTGCATGCTTGGGTATCTAAAGGATGTGGTACCACCACCACCTATTGATAGCATACTGGAATTAAACTTTGAAGGCAGGCTGTTTCAGTGGGCATCCAGTCTGGACTTAAAGGTGTTCATTGATGGGGCTGTGACTATCTGTTTCTGGGAGGCTAATCCAGGAGTTGATGACTCTCTCGGAGAAAAACATTTCCTGTACTTGCAGCCTACTGTGACTTTGACTAGTTTCAGGCTGTTGCCCCTTGATCTCTGCTATTAAAATAGCTGAACCTGAGGGTTCTTCACCCTGCGACGTTTCATACACATACTTGTACAGGTCAATCATGTCACGTCGAGCCCGTCAATGTTCTAGACTGGGTAACTAGAGTATGGCCTAGCGTTCTGGGTAGGATTTGTCTTTGAACGACGAAAGGAGCTTTGTGCTGTGCACTGAACATCCTCCACCTCAGCACACAAAGTCTTGTGGTGAGGTTGCCATGCCGAGTGCCCATACTCCAGACTGGTCTTACAAGTGACTTGTACAGCTGGATGGTGTCATTTGTCAAGTGGTCGAAGGAGTGTCTGATTATCCCGACAATTCTATTTGTTGATATTCTTTATTGCTTTATTTCTATTTTTAAAAATTACATTACAAAGGAACAGAATAATAAACGGTCCAACAATGCAAGGTCTTTTCAGTCTTTTCTGTGTGTGTGTGTGTGTGTGTGTGTGTGTGTGTGTGTGTGTGTGTGTGTTGTTGTTGTGTTGTGTGTTGTTGTTGTTGTTGTTGTTGTTGTTGTGGTTGTGGTAGTGGTATTGAGGTGGTGGTGTACTATGTTGTTCATTAACATTATTGACATCATAAATTTCTTGGTCTTTTTAAAATAATTTTTTTCAGTACCAAAAAAAAAAGAAAAAAAAAAGGAAAACACAACTTTCAGGTCTTGCATTGATCATACTCATAGTGCTAAGCCAGTTACAGGTGCCAGAATAATCAAGAATGATTGTGGGCCCTCAACACTGAAGAAGAGAAGAGTGCCTTGTGAATTACAACAAACACAAATTAATGCAGGGCGCTTAGAAAAGGGTAAACAGGTGGGGGTTGGTGTAACAAAGTGCACTATCAATAATATCATCTGTGTGATTACAATCAAATTGATGAGAAGTGGATTGACGAAAATCATCGCCTTACAGCAGTTAAAGCACACGTGAAGTGCATGAACCGATGATTTCTGGTTCAGGTTCAGGTTCAGGGGAGATGATTATTTCATCTTAGCCTCGCAGCTTTATATGCCCCTTCTTAGTGTGCTCTTTCATTTGTCAGGTCCACAGCGAGCCCAGTTTTTTATTTTCGACCTTCAAAGTCGAACATGATGTTCGTTTGATGTTTCTGAATTAATTTTTTCCAAATTGATGCAAAATAGGAAATGTTCCTTTAGTGATTTTCACACTCACAACCATACACACTTAGGGTGAGAGTGACAGAGAAAGACTGACCCTGATACAGCTCCTTTCAGTGGGGAGATAGCATGGACTGGAGAGAGAAAGAATTGAATGTGGATGGGTAGAGGTGGGAGCACCAGAAAAGAACACAACTAAGGGAGAGAATGGTGGGAGACTGTGGTTCCGGACCCCCCCTCCCCACACACACTTCCCCTTTCTGCGCTCCCTCACCCCACCCCAGCCAATCCAAGTTTTTTTTTTAAGATATTAATTCTCTTTTAAATCTATCCCCACTTGCTCAACTTCCCTAGTTCGTGTGTGTGTTGGGGATGTTTGGGGCCGACGACTGTAATTTAATCTTTGGTCCTGTACAGTCAAATTTTGGCTTCCAGCAGGTCATTTAACCGAAGATACACATAAATTTATACTATAAAGACAGAAGCTAGTGCACTACACTTTCATCTACATAGTATGGTAAACATGCTGCAAAGCATATTAGATATGACAGAAGCTAGTGCACTACAATTTCATCTACATAGTATGGTAAACATGCTGCAAAGCATATTAGATATTGTGGTCGTCCTGTCCTAGCAGCAGTTCTTAGTTTGCTCTGGTGAGTAAATTCAACGGAACATAGACAAACTTTATAAACATTGGAATTAAAGTGGACCAAAAGCTACTAAGAGTTTTAACATTAAATTCACAGCTTTGGGTGTATTGGAATTACAACATACAGCTAGTTATCCCTCATCTTCATCAGCTGGAAATTAGTTATAAATACATGCCAATTAATCCAATTCACAGGGTTAACATTTTCTGTCTTCTCTTACCATTGCCAGTGTTGTCTTTTTTAATTAGATAATTATGATTTGGAAGTCTGAATTTGATCACAAGTTGTTGAAGAGAATGCGGACTGGACTAGGTAGTCCCCGTCTCTTCCACCTCATGCTTCAGCACACTAAACTTTTCTGGATTTTATGCTGACCATGGAGTAACATTCCGGAACTGAGTTAGTTTTGAGTGGGGTTCAAACCTTGACTTCATAGTTTGCAAGCCTATGGTGATGCCATTATGACTTACCTGGCTGGTGTATGAATTGATACTGAATGTTGGGTTGATGGGGGAAGGATGAAGACGGAATAACAGAGAGAGAGAGAGACAGAGAGAGAGAGATTTTCTAGTCTCTCACAAATTTCTTGACAATGCAGGGAATGCTTTCCTCTGATTCCAGTCAAAATGGTCACATTTATACTTTCACTCCTTGAGTGATACCAATCAAAATGAATGGGGGGGGGGGGGGGGGGGGGGGGGGGGGGTTACTAAGTACTCGTCAAAGTCATATACGTTCAAGGATAAGACTTCTTTGGACAAACTATTTTCAGAAAGTTCTGTACACAATTGCACTCGTGTATCTATCCAATAGGCATGTACACATACACACGTACATAACAAATACACACCCAGATCCCAAAAATAAAACTCAAAATCAATCGAAAACAATTTCTAATGTTTTAATACCTCTGTGTATACATAACAAACGCAGAAGCACTTTGGTCGTCATAACAACCTGTCCGCTGCCATCCAATAACCAAGAGGAGTAATACTATGTAGTACAACACAATGAATGTAATGGTTTACTTTTATGCATATGAACAGGTAATTAAGTGCTGCCTGCTGGTATACACCAAAATATGAAACAGTAAAAACAACAAAATGAATACATACACAACACTGTAATGCAGAAGAGTACCAACTTGCAGCATCAAAGGTCAATCACAAAGCACATAGTATCAGATGTCAACCAATAACTGTTTTTCCAATGGTCAATGTCAACCATAACAACATTAACCAGACAACAGCTCATCAAAAGATCAATATAAAGCAATAAGCATCATGGTACCAAGAGCCACATGCGTAAACAGGAACACTCCATGTGTAAGAACATGCTTCAAAAACTGCTCAGCTGGTGCCAACACCAGAACACACGTAACACTAAAACCGAGATCTGTACATTACAACTTCTATACCCATTGTCAGATTAAAGCTCTGCAAGATTCTTCCTCTTCGTGAACACTCACAGCCAAAAATGTGTTTCTTTTTTGAGGAGGACACTGTCTCATTGATGCGTTAAGTCATCAATTGTGGACTTAGGAATATAAACAACAAAAAACTCCAGCCAACCATCAAACCAACATCCCATATAAATAACACTTTATACGATCAGAACAAACAGCTAATTCCTTTTTCTCTTCCTCATCCCTACATCCCCATCCCCCTTTCCCCACCACAACCAACTGAATGCGAAAAGACTTTGATGCACACGATCAAGACACTAGTATACGGTGGTGCAGATGGACATGTCCACTTTCATTTTTTAGTTAAACATTTTCATCCCCAAGGGCCCAAATCATTATTGCATATTTTTGTTTACATATAAATGATTTTAAAAAGTGTACTTTGAACTGGCATTACAATACAAGCATAAGACAAGGAAAATGGGGAGTTTGGGGAAAGTTGACTCACCAGGTTAAACTCTTTGCAAAAACAATGGAAAACAATGGCCAGTTTGTCTGTTGTTGCCAATTTTCACGGCAAAACAGTACCAAAGATGCCCACAGACCTTGTACCAATAAACATTTTGAACCAGAGTTAGCCAGTATTATCGATTCCATTGCCCAAGACTTAGGCTTCAACAGGAAGACACTTTGAAGTAATTTGCACACCCCAACTTCTGATTTTGCTTTATGTGTGTGCACTTTCTTGAACATATGGATGCCCAAAGATCTAAATCTAGGTATTCAACCCTGCTGACATGTGTAATGTTACTGACCATGCAGATGCCGGAAGAGAACTTTCCATCGCACATCCACACACTCAATAAAAACCACTTCCAACACATTCATCCACTCAGTTGATTTTGTGCAGTTTCAATGCATTTCACATGTGCTCATTCATAAGCTATTCATCTACATTCATTGCTCTGGGTGAACTCGTAGATGGTCTTCATGAAGGACATTGGAATTCAAACTAACCAGCAGAAGTGAAAAAGACACCATTTTTTTTTCAAAGAGAAGCCAGCCACAGACTAAATGAATCCTCCACTCATGACCCTTTAAAGTGAATCTGAGTAGACAATGCAAGCAATATGAGTATGGAAAGATAATCTGAGCTGATAGCAACCTAACCTGTCAACTCTGCTCTGGGTGTTGTTGACAGGTTGGACCTGTAACAATCAGGACTGGCTCAAGCCGTCAAGCTTTTTCCAAGTTGTTAAGTGTGCAGGCACACCACAAGAAGTCTTCCACCTCTGGTCCTGAGAGCTGTTTGCTTCCATGTCCTTCATTCCATGGCCTTAACCAAAGAAAGCACCCCAAGGACCATGGCAACAGCTGCAGGGAAGGACGGATGATAATTCAAGTTTGAGACAGAAGGTGAACCCAGCCAAAGAGAGCATGTATAAAACTCCCCATTTTGGCCTCCTGCATTGCGCTACGTCAAACTCCCCTGGTTTTCAGGGGGGGTCTGAATGTCAAGATGCTTATCTAGCTGCAATGAAAATCTTGTACATCAATAGCCATGGTCACTGAAACCTTAAGATAATGGTTTGAGGGACTGCCCAAGCCCCAATATGTGACCTCCAGAATGTGTTTTGGAGCGTCTGAATGTCATCGAAGTGGCAATGGCTCTGATCTATGGGCTCAAGAGGGAGAGTCCAAATGAGCCTGCTTGAAAGCCCCCAAGACGGTCTGAGAAATCACTCTTGTGATTATCATTATGCCTGCGGAAATGTCCTGATAGTTCTGACAGAGATGAGAAGGCAATGTTGAGAGTGACCTTGGACTATTCTCAACAGCAATTAAACCACCAAAGCTTCAGGCCTTCACCTTCATTTCAAGGACGTGGGAGGATGCCTGGATGGCAAGAGAAGGCAAGGAAATATCTAGATTTTGACTTTCACCAGGAGTGGTTGGAAGAAACCGCAGAAAGCATGGGGATCCCTGTGAAATATAATATCCAAGGAAGGCCGCTGAGACCATGAATTTTCACACTGGTACCTGCTGAAAACATTCTGTTTCACTACAGTCCTGCCAACGACACATGCTCCTTTCAATGGCTGGCAGATGATACATGCAAAGTCACGGATGATGTGGATATCACTCGTCCCTCTTGATTTTTCATCATACTGGCCTCACATTGCAAAAATGAGTATGGTTAAAAAAAAAAAAAAAAAACACACACACACAACATACACTGGAGTAGCCATTTCCACAAAGGAGACACTGCAGCATGGTAGCTAGTGATCACCAGCACAAAACTTGCAGAAGGCTAAAATGTGCTGGTGTAACCCCCCCCCCCCCCCCCCCCCCCCCCCCACCCCCCAAACGCCGAATGATCAGCTTCACCTTCATCGGATCGCGTTTCAAAGCATCCCGTTACTTTGCAACCAGCAGACAATCTACAACTGCCAATAACAATTACCCACATCCAGCCAGCAGACAATCTACAACTGCCAATAACAATTACCCACATCCATCCAGCACACAGTCTACAACTGCCAATAACAATTACCCACATCCCAACCTGCAGACAATCTACAACTGCCAATAACAATTACCCACATCCAACCAGCAGACAATCTACAACTGCCAATAACAATTACCCACATCCAGCCAGCAGACAATCTACAACTGCCAATAACAATTACCACATCCAACCAGCAGAAATCACAACTGCCAATAACAATTACCCACATCCAACCAGCAGACAATCTACAACTGCCAATAACAATTACCCACATCCAGCCAGCAGACAATCTACAACTGCCAATAACAATTACCCACATCCAGCCAGCAGACAATCTACAACTGCCAATAACATTACCCACATCCAGCCAGCAGACAATCTACAACTGCCAATAACAGTCATCCACATCCAGCCAGTGACAAGTGTATTTACCATAATCACTGGGATCACCGGACAAACCACTTGTGCAAGGGCAAAGAATTACATGCAAAAAATTCAGCAGTCTCAAATCATTAAAGGTAATGATCAACAACAATACACATTTAGATAAATAAGAAAAAAAAGCATATTCATGTGGGGCTAGAAAAGTAAGTTATGGTTCACAAAATGAAGAGAAGTAAGAAATAAGAAAATGAAAAAAAAAAAAAAATCACCAATCTAAATTTACTTTGATCATCACCTTCTAGCTCTGTTTTCAAAGGAACTGGTGTCAAACTCTCTGCCATAGGCATCTTATTTTTACCACACTGAGTATTTCTTCCTTTCACTCCGAACACTACACAAGCAGCTTTACCGATACTTAGGTCCAAATAAATCATACACTGAAAAATTAGGAGATACATCATCCACCAATACCAGCTCATTTCCAAATACAAATAAACAGGAGATACATCATCCACCAATACTAGCTCATTTCCAAATACAAATAACAGGAGATATATCATCCACCAATACCAGTTCATTTCCAAAATCAAATAAACAGGGAGATACATCATCCACCAATACTAGCTCATTTCCAAATACAAATGAACTACCATACAAATAAACTACCATACAAATGAACTACCAAAACAATTAACAAATAACCACACATGTTAACTTAGTCACTCACCATTTTTTGACCAGCACAGATTTACAAACACTATAAAAGCACCAGCTTAAGTTCAAAAAGCCAGATTCTGAAAAAATTACAGCACTCATTCCAAATGCTGCATTTACTAGTGTAGAAAATGTGTATTTTAAAGCAGCCCTCCTGTTAAAATACTCACATTACAGGCATCAATGTACTTTAATGAGTACACAAATTAAAAAAAACACAACACAAACAAGGGTTAAGGATGGTAATCTCCAATGGTGGCTTCAGCAGAACATGGGCAATGAACACAGTTCTTGGATATGAGCATTAACAGTAGTTTTAACAAGAAAACGCAGTGGTATTTCAGCGCGAACAATTGTTCAGCTCTGCAACACTTGCACATGTGACAAGAAAAAGGACTTGACAATTTGATTTCAAGATTTAGAACCATGCCTCATTGGCTCAGCTCACTCCCAGACAGTTTATCATGCATGTTCAACAGCTACTGGCTCTCTGAATAAACACCATGTCAAGCAGTTACTGGCATTCTACACAAAAACAGACAGACTGAAGAAGTATTTTTGTACACATGTTAGTGTGGCTGTCAGCTCCAGCAGTCATTCATTATCAAATGATATGCTTACAACTGAGAATCAAAATCATGACGCCTGGGTGCAGAGAACGGAACAAAAACACAGTTATTCCCCAGCACTGAAGAAGACATCTCAAAACTGAAATCACAACCACCACCACCCCATCAAATGACCATTTACATTCACGATCAACAAATACAATGGAATGCGATTGTTACAGTAACTTGTTGAGCATGAATATTTTCCGTTTACGTTCTGCAGGACATTTTAACTGATTAAATGATTCCATTCCTCAACCATGTATTACAATATGGACTGCCCTGGTAAGATAAAGGAACTGGTCTGTATGGTCACGATCCACTTTCATGCAGCAAAGATCCATTTCAAAGAACACAGAGGCAGAGGGAAGTGTGTAACCTTGCCTAACAGCTTTGCTATTCTAATTTAATACCATTTAGTATCTCAGTTTTGTTTTGACTTGTTCTTTTGTTGATCATGTTCAAACCTTTTGCCTGAATGCACCAGCCTTTGAACAGTCATATGACCATAGACCAAGAGCCTGATTGGCTGTCCTGTTGAATCAATGATAAATCCCTTGCAGAATGATCAGCTGACAATGCTATTTACTACTCAAAACAAAAAAACAAAAAAAGCCACAGACATTACCAGTGATATGCATGGTCAGATCTGAAGGCTTGCAAGCCTCCTACTTCTTTACATTCACTGATCAGTTTTCTGTTTTATCACGGTGGTAATACCATGTGCAGACTAGTCATATATACTACACCGCATCGGCCGAGCTCAAGATCACACTGCACAAGATCTACAGCTGATGGATAAATGAATCAATGACTAGGATGCAGGATTTAACATGGGGGTCTCAAGGATAAGACTTGGCAGACGTCGGACATAAGCATAAGCCCAACCTGCTGGTGTTAAACTGCACCATGTTTGGTCAACGCATGGAACTTGCTTCTGTCACCAAAGCATGAAAGTGACAACTTTTGACATTTCATAAAGTGACGCAACACTGACAGTTACACTCTTCCTCATAACTGTGCCCTCAAAACATTCTTACACATACAAAAACAGGTTGAGAAACAGAAAATAATCTTCAACAGTCAAAATTTGTGTTCAACATTTGGATTGTCGACCAACACCAACCATAACAATGGACAGTTTTATAAAACACTTTCCTTTCTCACTTGGAGGGTGAAACACTATACTTGGATTACACACAACACACAGAGAAAGAAATGTTTGCTGCTGACATGACTGGGCAACAGAACAGACATCAACACAATGTTCACACCTATACCACTTAGTGGCCAATGATGGCCACATCAGAGGGGTCATCACACGGAAGCCCCTGGTCAGGTCCATGAAGGTGTGGATGTACGCATGCTCCAAACACAGGAAGTTGCCGACGTCCAGCTGCTGCCACTGAAAGTGGGGTTCAACGTTGGTGTGTTCCAGGTAGAAGAAGACGCGCATCTGATCTCCCCTGACGTCCTGCAGACAGGAAGACATTGGGTGTGGTACGAGGTCAAACATCTCACACAGCTCTCCTATATCGAAGTCAGTAATGCACTACACGGTTGCAGGTTTGTTTTTTCTTTCCATGCAGTCCCATCTTCTGTGCCACCTCAGTGATTATAATAATGATTAATGATTATGGTATTTGTAATGCCCCAAACCTGATAAAATCAACTCTAAGCGCATGGGGAAAAAAAAAAGAAAAAAAAAAATCTGCACACACAGACACACTCACGCAGACACACCCACACACAACTGTGCATGGGTTATGGCTCTGAACAAAGGAATAGAAAGGAAAATCATGTACAAAATAAATATTAAACCAGAAATATTAATGCACATACACACACACGCTGTGGGCCATATGGCTCTAAACACAACTAATTCAAAAAGAAGAAAACATGTACAAATATTGCTGGATGCATCCCCCCCCCCCCCCCCCCCCCCACACACACACATGGAGAGGACTATTAGGAGGAAGAAAGAGATGAGTTTTTAAAAGCAGTCTTAAAGGAAAAGAAAGTAGGTAGCTGACGGACTGAGAGTGGAAGTTTGTTCCGGGAGAATGGGCCAGAAACAGAAAGGCATGTGGGCCAAAGGTGCCGAGTTTGGTACATGGAATCCGGAAAGTGAGAGGATCAGAGGAAGAGTGGAGGGTGCATGAGGGTGTGTAGATATTGAGTAAACTGGTTAGCTAGTCAGGGGCTGCATTGTTGAGGGACTTGTAACAGATAGTGTTGAGTTTATAGAGTATGCGTTTGGATACAGGAAGCCAGTGAAGTTGTGACATAAAAAGGGACATGTGGTCAGTCTTTTTCTTCTTGAGTACAAGGCGTGCGGCATTGTTCTGAATGTGTTGTAGGGTGTGAATAGAGGATTCATGGACACCAGAAAGGAGTGAGCTGCAGTAGTCGATACGAGACATAATGAAACAGAGGACAAGTTTGACGGTTACTTCGGTAGAAAGATGTTTTCTGATCAGGCTGATGCGACGGAAGTGGTAGTAGCAAGATTTGGCAGTGGTACTGCAGCTATGCCACCTATTGCCCTTGCCTGTCCACAATCACAGCACAGCCTGACCCACCACAGCCCTGGCACTGGCACTCCACAGGGAGCAGTCAATGTCAAGTGGCGACCCACCGGAGGAGACTCTGCACTGCTGCAAAGTCACATCAGTGGTGTTCAGTGTGGTGCCTGTTCTGATCCAACATATCCAGGACACCACCTACTGAACCTCCTACTGATGATAATAATTGCTTAGTTGCAGAGCCAGTGTGAGTGAGCTCTCCTTCCAGGGGATGCCACCACGTCCTTTCAATGACGGTGCCCATGAATTTGCCGATGCCTGTGACTCTGACAGACTAAAGCCAAGGTCACAGACATGGAGAGGACATCAAAACTGAGGTCACCTTGAGAGCATGGCATGAAGAGCCACAGAATCTGAGACTTTTTTCCATGCTGATCAATGAGGATGATGATGATGATGATGATGATGATGCTATGGGCTTTCCATTCTGGTCTGAAACTGTATGACAGGGCCGTACTCGAACTTACTTTCATAATTAAAATATCCTGGCGTCAACAAGGCCCAACTCCGCAGTGTTGGTCAGGAAATTTGAGCAACACTCTTACATATGAATCCATTAAGTGTGTGAAGCTCGACAGTGTGGCTAGATCTTACCATCTGATACGATGCATTATATTCCTGAAGTCCTCCTCATTAAGTACTGGTCAATATTCTTCATGTTGATTGAGTCCAAATATATTTGTTTCTGTGGCCAAAAAGCAGACTTCGGAGCTGAAGTATGTTATATCTCTCCTTTTTGTTTATCAATTTGTCCTGTGATTGTGATTCAGCATTTACTTCTTGCCTTTTGTTCATGAATTTGTCCAGTGACTGCAATAAGCAAAACCACCAATCTTTGTTTTCTTTTTCTGTAACAGATCACTTCTAACCAATGAAAAAAAAAAGCAACAAAATAAACACAACAAAACGTAACTGCCAACTTTTTATGTGTAGAAGAATAATAGTGATTCTGAACACAAACCTGTCATCCCTGAGCGTTATGCTAATCTGGAACTGATGGAAATGCCAATTTTTCTGCTTCTGTGTGGGTCATCTATGCCATCAGCACAAGATGGCCCTGTGTTGTGTGGGATGAAGAGGATTTCAAGGCACTGGCAAGGTTTCTAAAGTTTTTCTTGAGCATGGTCACAAATGGGATTCTCGTTGTAAAGTCTTAACCCAGTGGTGGGGAAAGGGTTGGATTCAGCATGGATATGGAGCCTGAAGAGCTATTCTCCTCTAGACACTTCTCCTCCAGACATACCACCTCAATCAAGGATTGAACCCAGGACCCACGGGTCCAGAAAACAATGCAGTATCCACTGGACAAACCAGGCCCCCTCCCCTGAAAACCTTCATACACACTGACCTGAAAAACACCACTGGACAACCCCCCCCCCCCCCCCCCCCCCATGAAATCCTTCATACACATTGACCCGACAAACACTACGGCCAGCTCTTGACGGACCTCCAGAAACCAGGCGTGCTGGTACAGGTAGGACAGGGGTCTGAGCAGTCGGGCGAGGAACACCGTGTTGGTCATCTTGATGGGATCCAAGTTCTCCTCCTCCACCACCTCACCCAGTTTGGTCAGCACAGGCTTGTCCGGGTGCAGCTGTTGTGCTCTCTGGATAGCCTGTCATACACAATGACCTGACAAAGAACCATCACACAACCCCCCCACCCCCAAACCCCCATCCCACTGAAATCTTTCATACACACTGACCTGACAAACACCACCACACAACCCCCCCCCCCCCCCCCTCCCACCCCACTGAAATCCTCCCACCCCACTGAAATCCTTCATACACACTGACCTGACAAACACACATAGCACAAACCAGCCCCCCCCCCACCCCCCTCCCCCTCCTCCATCCCCCAACAGCATAGCCTGTCAGTGAGGAGCAACCATGATCATTCCTGGGCACACAGTACCTTTCTTCCCTTTTGGATAGTGGTAACTGCTAGGCACAGAACGTTTCTTTCCCTTTTGGATAATGGTAACTGCTACTGCTAGGCACAGTACCTTTCTTCCCTTTTGGATAGTGGTAACTGCTAGGCACAGAAGGTTTCTTCCCTTTTGGATAATGATAACTGCTAGGCACAGTACATTTCTTCCCTTTTGGATAGTAAGAACTGCCAGGCACAGTATGTTTCTTCCCTTTGGATAGTGATAACTGCTAGGTACAGTACATTTCTTTTTTTGGATAATGATAACTGCTAGGCACAGTACGTTTCTTCCCTTTTGGATAGTGATAACTGCTAGGTACAGTATGTTTCTTCTCTTTTGGATAATGATAACTGCTAGGTACAGTATGTTTCTTCTCTTTTGGATAATGATAACTGCTAGGCACAGTATGTTTCTTCTCTTTTGGATAATGATAACTGCTAGGTACAGTACATTTCTTCCCTTTTGGATAATGATAACTGCTAGACACAGTACATTTCTTCCCTTTTGGATAATGATAACTGCTAGGCACAGTACGTTTCTTCCCTTTTGGGTAATGATAACTGCTAGGCACAGTACGTTTCTTCTCTTTTGGATAGTGATAACTGCTAGGCACAGTACATTTCTTCCCTTTTGGATAATGATAACTGCTAGGCACAGTACGTTTCTTCCCTTCTGGATAATGATAACTGCTAGACACAGTACATTTCTTCCCTTTTGGATAGTAAGAACTGCTAGGCACAGTACGTTTCTTCCCTTTTGGATAGTGTAACCTGCTAGGCACAGTACGTTTCTTCCCTTTCGGATAATGGTAACTGCTAGGCACAGTACCTTTCTTCCTTTTGGATAGTAAGAACTCCCAGGCACAGTGCGTTTCTTCTTCCTTTCGGATAGTCGTAACTGCTAGGCACAGTATGTTTCTTCCTTTTCGGATAGTCTGTTTGGATATCTTACACACACCAAAAAAAAAAGTTTCTTCCTTTACAAATAACTTTCAAAACCAATTCATCACCATAATCCTGCACAAATTCAGCTCTCTTGGGTTTTTTTTTTTCCCTCTCATATTTCTCTGAGCCTGTACTCCCCGTTATTGTGCCACGGTCATCCAGACGCGAGTTCATGTGCACAAGTTGGCAAGAGTTGTCGTTCATTGCTCATAGCTCATAAACACAATGGCTACACACCGTTACACTTAGCTCATAAACACAATGGTTACACACCGCACGTACACAACTACTGCTAAAGACCTTCATCTTGAGATTTTTTTTTCCCCAAATTTTTTCTTCTAGTTCGTCATATTCATATTACTTTTGCCAAACATGTGTACAAGATATGGTGAACCCATATGGGTAAACAGGTCTGCTAATGCTATAATTCAGTGTGTTGTTTAAAAGTACAAGTATTTTATGCTCCTCATATACACGGCACAGAAATGTATTATAAGTGATCTCAAATTCAAAGCAAATGTCTTGTAATACTGAAAATACTGCTGAAAATACACATTGCTGATTGATGGTTGTTACCATTCAGCGACAACTTCTGACTTGAGACGTCTGGAAAGGTCTTAACACCAAAAAACCATCCTGAAGTTTGTTATTCCGGCACTTGCAACTGCCAAGAAAGATTCAATGTTACAATTTTACACACACACACACCACACACACACACACACACACACACACACACACACAAAAACAAGATGATTACACAGACATGCTTTGTTTGTGCGAGTTGAACAGTCTCCCCCCCAAAAAAGTCGGCTCCAATGGCAACAAATAAAATTTTCCTCTTTTTCTTTAATATAGAAAAAGAGGGGGTTAGTTACCGCCAAGGACACATACAAAATAAACTACAGGACAAAACAATGCATTTCGACCTCTTGGGTCTTCTTCAGGCAAACGAAAACGAAGAACGAGAAACCACCTATCTTCTCATATTTGACGCAAAATAAAAAATTCAGCATTTTGATTTTGTGCCGAATATGAGAAGACAAGTGCTTTCTCGTTCTTTGTTTTCACCGTCCTAAAAGTTATCTGTCTTTGCCTGAAGAAGACCCAAGAGGTCGAAACGCATCGTGTTTTGTCCTGTATTTTATTGTGTATGTCTTTGGTGGTAACTAACCCCCTCTTTTTCTAAATTTTACTCCAGTTTCTGCCTTCAGTCACTCCGTTTTGAAACTCTTTTTCATAGCTGTTTTACACAGCTGGGACATCGGGCACTGAAAGCAAACTTCCTCTCAGTCCCTATTCATTGTCTCAGTGCATGGAACACTGTAAAAGAGAAAAACCAAAAAGTCAGGTTGGCTGAGATGGTGAAACTGCTCAAAGCCTGCATACAGAGGGCGGCAAAATGGGAGGAAGCAGGGGAGACATGAAAAGACAGATGGCACAGGACAGCAGATAAGCACAGAGATGACACAGAAGCAGAGATCAAGGTCAGAACACGCCAGGCACCTGTGTCCAGGAGAGGGCAGGGCTATGTGACCTGCGGGCAGTCGACGGCAGAGGTGGATCCGAGGGGGGAGGGAAGTTTTGTAACCTCTCACCCCTTTCCATGTCCATCTGAAGTCTGGGCCCTGGTACTTACAGCACAACCATTATGAGCACATCACAGACAGACACAGAGATAAACACATACAGAGAGACAGACACACACACACACAAAAACTTACTTCACGTCTTTGTCAGCAATAAAGTAAACATTTGTTCATACTTTGATTTATACAAGTTTCCAGTACCGTTAAGATCACAGTCTGAAACAAGCAAACAACTAACCCATAAAAACTTTTCCACAAAAACAAATAATAACCTCTGTATGAAGCAGTAGCTAAGTCACACCAAAACTCCGTTTTTTTTTTGTTTTTTTTTAAATGTGGTGCATATGTAGTATGATAGCTAAATCTACTAGTGTTAAAAACTACAAAGAGACACCACCTGTGGAATATTGGTAGATTAATTTCTGACACTTGACCCTGTGCAGCTGTACTGATTCCACCTCGACTGGAGAAAGTGAAGATGATGTACGTTATTCCATATCCTCAATGTGTTGCGTGTACGACTGAATTAAACAAACAAACAAAAAATGTGCATTAGCAACAGACAGGTTGTTGAGGAACCAAGCGAACTACATGATTTCAAAATGAAAAAAGGGGAAAAAAAGTTTGTGTACGTACTTTTTGCTTGCCAGCATTGCCTCTTATGGCGTTTCCAGTCCGCTCTCTGACATTCCTTAGAGCAGTAGGTAGCAGTCAAACAGCCCCCACAAATCTTGTAGGCGTGCCCACTTTTTCTGCAGTGCTGTTCAACACACACTGAACAATCAGCAGTCATGCTGGTGCACTAGGATGGAACGGACGGACAGACACACAAACATACATACACACACACAAACACACACACACACACACCCCTATATGGACACATGAACACACCAATGGGTGTGAACATGCAATCAGTAACATAAAAACTGAGTAAATTTTACAACAAACTTTTCTGTGCACATATCTTAAAACTGCAAGAAAGACTCTTGATTAAAATCTCTGCGAGTGTGAGCCAGACACTGTGGTACAGTGGTACATCTTGCTGCTTGTGGGTTGTCCAGTTGTGCATTTATGTCGCACCTTCTCTCTCTCTCTCTCTCTCCTTCCTCAGCTAATGCTCATGGGATACAACAATGGTGCGAGTTTTCACTCCAGCCCTAAAGACAGCCACATTTTATCTTCAGGTATGATGCCTCAACAGTCTGTCCATGCCTGTTATTTTTGTGCCATCCACCCTACTGGCACAAGTGATCTCTCCTCTTCTCCAAAGCTCAAACAGGATTAAGTGTGCATGCACTTTTTATTGTTTGCATTCACACACTGGGCCTTGGTTTGAAGTCCTGCTTGAAGGACAAGGAAGAAAGCTTTTCCAACCTGACAATCTCCAGAGGGAATCGAGCCCCAAACCTTGGAACAGGGTCTAAGACCTAACCCACAAGGCAAACCAGCTCCTATTTCAGCCTAATCAGGGGGCACTTCCTTGTGAAATTATTCACCCTCCACTGGTCGCTACCCAGGGCAGACAGTTTCATGGGTTCAGATGGGGAGACCGAAACTACACAACTGAGATTCAACCATTTGATGGACGCATCTCTATCAGTATAGCTAATGTTTCCTAGTCCCACAACACCAGGTCTCTCTCTCTCTCTCTCAGGTCTGGCTGCTGCCAGGATGATGTCTCATGAAATGAAGCATCAAGTACACAAGTCCTGCCATGCAGTCTCAGGCGAGAATGAATTCCTTGACATCATCTTCACCGATCTTCATTTTAAAAAAAAGTGAAAAAAAAAATTTAAAAAAGGAATAAGAAACTTCTTATACTTTGTCATTCATGCCTCCAAAAACAGCAAACAAAACGAAAAAAAAAAACCACCATAAAATTTAAGTCTTAATGATTTTTTCCCCCTTCAATGTAAGGCCCAAGAAAAAAAATATCTGTAACAGTAACATGGCCAAAAATTTTGGGTTGACTTGAACTTTTTCCCTTTATTTCTTTTTGAACCCTTTGTGATGGCTGACACACATGATACCCAACAGTCCCTGATGCAGTATTCACTTTCATGTCTGTGTCTTTACCTACAGTCAAACCAGGACTCTCACCAATGAAAACCAAACACCCCTTCCCCTACCCATTCCTCTTCTCCCTCCTTGCCTGCCTGCACCAGGAAATGTGTAAAACTTGCATTCGAAATGGTGCAGTTCAATGGGATGGAAATCTGAGCATGAAGAGGTGTACCGTTCACTTCTCAATCCTACAATGACTAGGACTAGGACTTGTTCGTTCAGCTTTATCGATTTCGTTTCTTCGTCTTTCGTACCAGCCTTCCAATGTGGGCATACAGCGTGGAGACTGCCCTTTCTCACAAAGCTGTTTACACCAGGTCTGCAGATGCTGGTATCGTCTGCTAGAGTACTAAAACACATGACTTAAGCTTTGCAGATTCAATTATTCCACCCAACCCCCTGCCCCCTCCACCAGCAACTGTTCAGCTTCACAATTTCATGAATTCATGGCAAAGTGGTCAACCTGCAAAAACATAAATCATACTTACACAGTGCGCACACAGTAGATGCCATTTCACAATAGTTGAGCTACTTTATATAGCTTGAGTGTGCACACAGTAGAGATGCCATTTCACACATAGTTGAGCTACTTTATATAGCTTGAGTGTGCACGCAGTAGATGCCATTTCACAATAGTTTAGCTACTTTGTATTGCTTGTATGTAACCTGTCCTTTCACACTCGGTTTGCCGATGATTAGATGGTAGCAGGTAATATTTTGTTAACTAGTCAATGAAAAAAAAATGTAAAGTCAGCAGGAAAAAAAAAGGGGTCATTTAGGTCACCTAACCACAGCTATCATTTTCTGGCCTACCAAAAAGAAAACACCTGCAAAGTAAGGCAAATTGAATAAATTTGAAATTTAATTCCAATTTACTGAGACATTCATTGATCTGATGGTATTTTAGTAACCTTATGTAAGTTGTTGAAAAACCCAAAAGGCTTTCTTTGCAATTTTATGTAAGCTGATCTTGTCCACTAGGAACTGAAAGACATACCTTACATATGTCCGGAGTCCCCTGAGAAGCGTTCTCTCCACCACCATCTTTCTTGACATCATCTGCACAGTTGATCCGACATACATTTACTGTGCCAGACCTTGTGATCTGGCTCTTGGCAGTTTATCCTTTCTTCAACGTAAATATATCTGTAGCATGAATTCAGGTAACGCAGCAGGATTTTCAAGACGATTCTTGATTTCCTTTTTACCCAAGTTATACATAATGTCTTACACCATCCCCACATCATTGTTGTGTAAAAGCAAACTTCATCTTTTAGCAATAGTTATAAATAATCAGACATAAATTAAACTCCTTTCTGTCATAAAAGTATGTGACCGGGACCACACACACACCCTATCTCTCACCCTCCCTCTCCCATCTTTAACTCCTCTCTGTCCTAAAAGTATGTAATTAGAATAACCCGCCCCACCCCCCTCATCTCTCACCCTCCCTCTCCCATCTTCAAACTCCTCTCTGTCCTAAAAGTATGTAATTTAAAATACCCACCCCCCACCCCCCTCATCTCTCACCTCCCTCTCCCATCTTCATAACTGCTGTCAATGACTCACATTCAAACCAACATTAAGCGACTCTTATTGTTCTTAATCAGAATGACCACCAAAATGTTCTCATTCGATGTAAAAAATATCAAATCATCTTCACAAACCGAGTGTAAAACAAGAACGTCGACAATCTTCACACCTCTCCCAGTCTGATCTCAGAGTTAGATCTGAAAATCCCATGCCTGTTGTTAATACTCTCTCTCTCTCTCTCTCTCTCACACACACACACACACCACACACACACACACACACACTCACACACACCTGAGATAAACACCTGAGATAAACAGATATTCAGAGAAGAAAGACTTGTCTTCACAGAAGACTGGAAATCAAATAGATGATGTAAAAAAGGCTTCCAAATTAAAATTGATGAAAGTATGTTAATTCTACGCCATGTTCAGGATACTAAGCTCGACTTGGATATGAAGACATGTCTGTTCTGACAAAGAACATCTTTAATTACAGTTTAAAAACAAAAAAGGAAGCCAAATCCTTTGTCATTTTCTGCTTTCTTTTTTTCACTCGAGATCAGGGCATGCAGTGGTGGTTACCTGGTCTGCACATTGCTACTTTGAACAGACTATTCACATTTCAAGTCAGCGCCAGCAATGTCATGTCCTCACTTGTCTCCACATTGCTACTTTGAACAGACTATTTCACATTTCAACGTCAGCGCCAGCAATGTCATGTCTCATTTTGTCTCCCACATTGCTACTTTGAACAGACTATTTCACATTTCGAGTCAGCGCCAGCAATGTCATGTCCTCATTTGTCTCCACATGCTACTTTGAACAGACTATTTCACAATTCAAGTCAGCACCAGCAATGTCATGTCTCACTTGTCTCCACATTGCTACTTTGAACAGACTATTTCACATTTCGAGTCAGCACAGGCCAATGCCATGTCATCAGTACCTTCATCTGGTTCAGGACTCCTCTGGTGCAGGAGGAGCACTTGCAGCACGCTCCGCAGCCTCCAGACACAGGCTGCGATGATTGCCCCAGTCATTCCGCTGGCAGTCTTTGGAACAGTTAGAAAACACGGAAACAGCGACCGCACTTCTGCAGCTGGCGGGGATTTCACACAGGGTGGTGCAGCAACGGCCAGTCATGTCCGGAGTGGTCACACACACCTGTAACTGCTAAAATGTGACAATTGTAAGCCACAAGGAAAAAAAAGCCAATGTATTCCTATGCAATTCTTCCTGTCAGTTGTTTTTTTTTTTTTTTTTTTTTTAAAGCAGCTTGACATATCCCTATGCAACTATTCCTGCCAGTTTTTGAAAGCAGCCTAATGTATTTCCAGTGTGACTATTCCTGTCAGTTTTGGAAAGCAGCAAAATGTATTCCACTGCAACTTTTCCTGCCAGTTTTTGAAAGCGCCTAATGTATTCCTATGCAACTATTCCTGACAGTTTTTGAAAGTAGCCTAATGATTATTCCAGTGTCACTATATTTCTGTCAGTTTTTCATCTCTAGGTATTTGGATACACAAAATATTTGCTTAATTTACAGCTAGAAGAATTTTAGTGGAACATGAAATCATTAAATGGGTGACTCACTGACTGACTGGATAGTCACATAGATTCCATGAGAGAGTGAGAGAGAGAGAGAAGAAGACAGATGAGGAGAGAGGAGAGAGGGACTGAGAGAGAGAGAGAGAGAGAGAGAGATCGTGTGCAAGAAAGACTGAAGGGTACAGTATGTCTGCCAAAGGCATTAAAACCATAAGTTCATGTGTATACAGACTTTGTACAGATTACATACACAAAGTCATAGTAAAATGGGTGAGGACAAGCACAACGAGCACAATGAAGTAGAATACATGGACAATTCGTTCTTTCCCTATCCGAAAGCATATATATTGTCTGTACTTGTATATGTATGGCAAAATGCTGTCACACAACCTTTAAAATAATCCCTTTCACATTAACTGTGATAAGTTATCTGTCTAACAAAATGTTCTCCCAAACTTGCATGCTGAAAACTTTTGTTCATGCATCTAAGCGATATATCATTATCAACTTATATCATCCTTTCCCTGTGAAAAAAAAAAAAAAAAAAAAAAAAAAAAAAAAAAAAAAGGCAGTCTTGCTTGGATGCCGTTTCTCATTCCCAAACATTTTCATTGATTTTCAAAATTTTCTCCGTTGATCAACAAAATGATATGTTCAACAATCATGTGTCACCTACATAACCTAACCTATGCCTGAAATGTAAAGAAATGTAATTATGATGCCTATTTTTTAGTCCCAGTTTCAGTTAATAGGCCCGCAACAATTAAGAAATGGGAAAATGTCAATCAATTTTTGTATAATTGGCCAAAATTATGCATAAGTACATAAATTAATGATACTGGAAGACTGAATGATTGTACTAATTGTCAGACAGCTATGACCTTGTCACAGTTTGCCCATCTTACAATAGAAAAAAATGTTGAAAAAAAAAATGAAGATTTTTTTAAACACATATTCCTGAAACAAAGAGAACTCATCACTCAATTGTACTGCATGACCATAGAACATTACTACTTCATAATTAAAAAACAAGTATAAAAATACTTCAACAAAGCTTATCAAAACAAAAAAAAAAGTCTTGCTGGATTCGGTGTTCACTTAAACTTGCTTCATTGTACTTCAAAGTTCTGCTGCACATGGAAACTGAACAAGCAATGGCAATAACAAAAATATAGTGTCATGAAGGCAATTTTGTTTCTGTCTGGTGCGTAGTATCAAGTCCCCTTCTTCCAGTTGGGATTTAATGCTCGCCCTGTGCTCAGTGATCTGTATCTGGAAATCATAAAGATGGCATGGCATGTATGCACACGTCATCATCCCACCCATTGGTCTAAGGGGCCAAGTTTTGAAGGAATGGGCGAGGAGATTTCACATGTTCACAACATTTTTTGCTTGTATTCACCACACAACATCACATTACTGGGAATTTTTCTTAATTTTTTTTTTTTTCTTCTTTCATAACCTCAAAATTCTTTTTCCACAGAAATCACAGAAATAACTTGGCAATATATTAGGCTAAGAGCCTTTTGCCCTCATATTGGTGTCCATTTATGTGCTTTTTTGGATCACTATATAGTCAACTGTCACATGTTTATCAAGGCATAATGTATACTAACTGATTTATCACTGTCTCAATAGAGATTTTTATTCAATGGAAAATACATGCTTCTTGAATGTTTAGTCACCGTTTAAAACAAACAGGTCCTTGAATGTTTAGTCAGTTTTAAACAATCTTTTGTGCAGATTTGTGATTTTTTGTTCTGTTTTGTTTTGTTTTGTTTTTGTTAGCAAGTTCATTTACTGTAGGTTCTGATACAGCTGTCTCTGCCCTTTAGCATTTTCAAACATTGTCATCATTTTTCTCTATTTGCTCTTGCCAACAACCTGACATACTTTTATCTTTAACAGCGCGAACAGATTTCTGTCCCCATAATCATTGAACCTGTGTGCGAAACTCTGTTGATGAAGTGGGTTGTGAGCTCAACGAATTATTCAGTGAGCATCTGTAGGCTGCACGTTTTTTCCTTTGTTTTTTGTTTTCTGTTTTTTTTTTTTTTTTTTTTCTTCTTGTTTTTCCATGCTGTTTTATCGGTTATAAGATTGTTACGGATCTTGCCATTGTTCAGTGAATGTCGAAAGTAAAATGTCCTGGTTTGCAGAGTTCTCTCCGACGTCCAAAACAAATAAATGAAATGGATATAAAACACTGCACTGGGTGATTCATCAGGCCCGTCCTCTTTATGCACGCCCTAAAACTTCCCGTTGAGCACGACTTCCCTTGCACGCCACTTCTCTAAAAACCACACGCTAGAAACAAGTGCCCAGTGTGAATATGGGTGGTGAAAAACAACAGTGTTCGGGACATTGAAATTGAACTAATATTGAGCGTCTGTTTACTCTAGTGTCGTACCCCTCCAACTTCTGTCCTCCATACGCGTTTTCTGTCGGCGTCGTTTTTTTCTGGCGATGCAACGGTAAGCTTTAGCTTCGGTAGGACTTATGCA